>BEXV01000538.1:54792-110577 GCA_003118195.1 Hemicentrotus pulcherrimus | reverse complement strand
TTTCTTCAGTGAATCAATTCTAAATGAACCAAGGAGCTTACATTGATGACCTCTCCCGTCCATCATGTCTATCACCAGAGGCTTGACCTAATTGTCTGTTGACATGGTGTCAGAGTCTGGGGCTACAATCACGTCTGCTTCACTTAAGATTATTACTTTGCTTGACTCTTATCAATATGATCTCAGAACTCGTGGAGAAACGCATCAATCTCAGTCAGTCTGCATGTCATGTAAGTAGTGCCTTCTCTCATACCAACCATGATTTCTTTAGTTTTTACATGTCAGGGTGTGTGCGTTGGAAAAATTTAATTTAAAAGTATATATATGCATCCCCAATGTTTTGTTTAGATGACAAATCCAAGATATTTACAATGTAGGAATCAGTTGTCTATCTATACACAATACTATCCATCAATCAAAAAACCGTGCCATAAAATAACATGTCAACAAAAATGCATACAATTATTCAGGGATAAAAAATAGGTAAAGAATCAAATGAAGGTTACACTACCAACTATTAATACATATTCAAGGAAAGTAATTTCCTTGTTAGGCACTATACCATGAAGCAGGCTCATTGTAAATCCAATATTCTATCGCTTGCCCTGCAAAAGTCACCCCCAATTGGATTAAAAAGACAGACTGCATGCTTCTCGCCCTTAATATTACGTAACAGCTTACGACCGATTTACAGTTGCAAATCAAACTGTTAATATGTCCGAGATACAAGAATAGCGGCTATATGTATCTCAATATAGGAGTCCTGGACGTGCCTCAGACGTTTAGTTATTCCAATCAGTGGTGGTTGCAGGATAATCAATTACTCAATGATTTCATTTATTTCCTGTCATTCCAAGGGTCCACATCTACATTGATCTTTCTGTACGTTAATGGTGAGTTATTTCATGCAGATGGGACATTTATTGCATCCAATGCAGTGACTTTAAACAAAGAATTATTTTAATTGTAGATATTGGGGTTAGGAAATAAGGGGGCAGGGGGGCATTTTCCGATAAGCAGCTGTTCATTGCGATGATAACTACACAAAAATAGTTCTAAATTTATCTATTATGTTTATTATTGTGTTTAACATTGAAATAAAATATTTGAAAACCTCCTTTCTGCATTCTACATCAAATCTCATTTTGAATGTCCATCCACTTCAAATGATGAGAGTTATTTTGACATTTTTATTCAATTTTGGGGGGCTGTCAAAGGCCACAAGTCTAAAAGTTCCAAAGAAACTATAAATTAACAAACCTCCTAATTGAAAGATGTCATGTCCACATGATTCTCATTTTGGAGCCATTTTTTTTTTCTTTTTCTTTTTCAGATATGAAGCTAATAAATCTTAAATTCCTAGATATTTTTATTCAATTCGTGAAAAAAAGATTCATTGCCTGCAACTGAACCTATAGATCAACCTACATTAATTCTTGCTTGATTGCCCTGGTATTTTGAAGTTCAAAGTTTTGTTACCACATTATGTAAATATACAGTAGGTTTGCTGTTGCACCATGTGTGAGAGAGAGGGAGGTTTGAGTAGTCCTGAAAAGGACTCTGACTCGGTAATCTTTCTTGGAGGAGTGTAGTCCTGAAAAGGACTGTTTGTTATCTTTCTTAGCAAGTAGTTCTAAGGAGAACTATAGCGCTTGGAAATGATGAGTGACTCGACGTTTCGAACAGGTTAACTATCCGTCAACCAGTTAAATACATTTAAATATTTTCAAATGTCTATATTTCTTCTGATTAGGTTGATATTAATTCTAAAATCCACCATAAACATAATGTATTGTATGCACAGGACAATAGTAATGTTTAATTTTAATTATAAAAGCAATTGTCTCAATGGTAAACTAATTTATATATCTAATAGAAAAGAAATTTTGCACAATCCCTATTCAATAAAATGCCAACAATAAAATGTTTAGAGTCATTCAAATGAAATGTCATGCATTTTGTATCCTTAGATGTCATTGCTTGATATAGAATTATCCATAATGTGAATAAGTCTTCAACTATATTTGGTAACTCTAATAGAATCTGGCTTATTTCTACTAGGGTATCTTACAATAACCATAACCCTAGAAGCAATTTCTAAACCAAATAATGACAGCCAAAAGGCCATTACATCTAAGATGTGAAATTGTAGGAGTGTAAGCCTTTTGGATCCTGGCAGACAATATTTCTGTAAAAAATATTGCCACCGTAATTGACCAAGGCTGAGAAAAACATGGATGTTGCCTGTAGATTGCATCAAAATGTCTGTTTGTAGGGGATACAGAAAATGGATATCCTAAAGATACATGCAAAATTCCTCATGTGATGAGACACACGCAGATCTAGACGCAGGTAATTGCTCGAAACTGATCAAATTTGCAAACATTCCGCCTGCTCAAATTTTTGAAGTACATCTTGTCTGGCCCACCTGAGAATATATCCTCACTGTGAACACACAAGTAAGATCTCAAGTTCTGCTAAATCATGTAGGATGAGAAATATGCAAAATATACACCCTGTAACATGATCTAACAGATTAAAGTCACTAATATCAAAACAAGTTTTCATTTACTGGAAATAATCAAATTGGTGTGTACATGCTATTTTAGTTAATGGCACCTGTCTTTCCTTTGATTTCCCCACTCTCTATGTTTTGGCATCAATAACAATATTAGACTCTAATACAGATAATTTTGCATATTTCACTTTATGCTCAGAAGAAGGGCAAAAATGGATTTTGGGGATGATGGATGGAGGCAAATTTTGAGAAAAATGTTTTCCGAAATGTTGACCATTCTTGATTGCATCTATGGAACACATAACAGTCTGAATATCATTCAAATTGTTTACAATGACAATGAATATTAATTTGACATTACAAAGTAAAATATTCATATTTTTGATATTCAAACAAAAAAATAATACAAAATTTGTTGTTTGTGCCCTTCTGCCAGGCATATGGCAAATCATTTTACATCTGATTGCTTCACCCATACAGCCACTAAACCTTGGCCCCATTTCCCTCAAAAGAAAACTGTTCAGAGAGGCTAGCACAAGCCGCATCTCCTACTTTTCTCTCTGATGAAACTATGGCAGCCCATCGGGGCGCCCAAGGTTACCGATTGGTTGAAATTACCATTCTGCGGCTTAGACTGACAGTGCGGTACATTTTTATGATCAATACAACCAGACTGGGGATATAATGGCAAATTACTTCTAGCTCCAATTCTCATTCTACCTGAAATGTAAACTAATTGTACAAATTTGATTGTTGAAGCCCGAGAGTGGAATGGTGGCGGCAATAAAATCATCATGCCTTTAAAAGGAAGGTTATTGCATAATATGCTAAATACATATGTAATTTGAATAATTAATTGCTCACATGTTGTATTGATAAGTTCTAATATAGGAGAAATTTGAAAGGTTTGCTGAATGCTGTAGTTGCAAGTAGGATCCCACTCTCACAATGGACAGGACACTTTGACAGTTTTGATTTTAATGAAAGGAAGTAAGAACAGGAAGGAAAACATTGACATTAAGAACCTCAGAGTTTGATATATACTTTATCCCCTTAAATATCTTTAAAATGACATACCGGTATTGAATTTCCTCCCATGATTGTTCTCCCTGACCTCCATATTTCCTTCCTATAGAAAACAAAAATTGGAAAGTCTCTTTGAGAAAAAAGCAAAAATTCACATCACCTCATCCATATTTATATGCATATGACAGGAATAGAAGATGAAATGAAACTAGATATTATTGATTCATATTGTATGTTGTTTTACTCCCACTATCTCATTTGTTTTCTTACATATTTATGGCACAAAAATTGTTGTCGGAAAGTTGCAGCCATTTACTATTACAACACACAGTTGAATTTGTTTTTGAACTCGATATGTGCAGCATTAGTTTTGTTTAAATTGAAGATTTTGTAAAACTATTTACCTTAACTACCAACATAGAATCACCTTTTCTTACATACATGCATTGTGACACTATTTTTACACTTTTACCAACAAACAAATGTTAAATCATGTAAGTGGAATTGATGAAAACAAATTGTACTGCTGCAGCCGGGACAACTGCTTCCACGTTGGAAGCTGAGAGAAGAAGAGAGGGAGCGAGACAAGGACATGGGACAGGAAAGAAAATAAGACGATAGAGACGAATAGAGCATGGATGACTCATACCTCACTGCCTTGCTCTCCTATTATGCATGCACTGGAGGGGCAGGTTAAATATAGAAGCTCGCTCGCTCTTGTCTCACATTGCCTTCGAGCTGGTTGTGTTTTTCTCTTCACTAATGCATTTGTTTTGACACAATATGTCAAAGACAATGTGTAATATTTCAGAAGATTATATTGTGTGTTATTAGATTATTTTTATTGTTATTATTCTTAAGAGAAATACTAGGGACAGCGAGTGGAAACCTATTGTCCTAGCTAATCTAGTTTACAAGATATTTTTGAAACCTGTTGAAGTACCGGTGCTGTGAAAACTAATGTATGCCTTTGTTGAAATAATAGAATTAAGAATTGCGAGTTTATGCTGTACTAAATTGGTATAAATGCATATAAAATAGATTAAATATAAGCATCTACCGGTAATTGTATACAATAGAAATCAAGAAAACTTTAAAAGGTGTGAATATCTGTAGGGTGCACATCATCCAAGTGAATAAAATAATGACCACTGATATGTGTTTTTTTTTTAACACATGTGAATCAACATTGATAACCATCATATAAATCACTTCAATGTGTATGAAAATTTCAATTAAGGTGATGAAAGATTTGTGTCACCTCCTAGCAGAAAGGAAAATGCAGATTTCCCAGTATGGTAACCAAAAATATAAAAGACAAAAACATCATCTGCCACTACCAGTATACAGTACTTGATTGAATTAGGATGACAGCCGACTACATGGAGCCGGACCTAATGCTAACCCCAGGGCTAATTCCTACCCAACTTCATTCATTATTTCCATGATGGAAGACTCGAATCATGCTGGTCAAACACCTCATTATTCTTCCAATAGTTCCTACTATATAGCCACTCCTCATCATCTATAGGCAGACATCCATTTTAGGAGTGCATGAACTGTAATAGTTCCATTATGTGCTATATGTAATGGGTAGTCTTGGGTGTCTTCATTTAAACCATGGAATAACAAAATGGTGTTGTATTTACTTCATTGATGGTAATAAAACACCTTTGACTGTTGAGAGTCAAAAGGGTGTTCCCTCCTGTACTTAACACAGACTTAACAACCTTCTGGCTTTCAACAGATGTTATGATGTGGAGCAATTGTTGTAGGAGCAATTAGTGTCGTACAAGACAACCCATTTCAGTCCTTGATCCTTATGCTAATCTCACTATTATCTGCTTTTAATTAACTAAATGTCTCCATATGCAGAAAATTGATGTGTCATTATGTAACTTTAAATCATCTTGCAGTTACAATAAAGATTTAATCAAGTTAATATGATATAATCTCATTTTGCTTGGGGAAAATATGTGTTTCAATACATTTTACTTCAGTCTGGCTTACGTAGACATTCAATACATCCCTGGATACTGCTCATACTAAGCCTATTAGCTTTTTTGTATGAATTATTAACCTAGTTTGAAATGTGAAGCAAATCAAAGACCAAGATTATGTCCATGATCACAGTCAAGGAAGGCCGGATTAGTCATAACCGGGGAGAAATATTGTTGTCTAGGGAAACTAAAACCCCAAGGCTGAATACAATAGTTAGAATAAAATTATGCCTGCATGCCAGACTAGCTAGCTCTCTCAACCCCACACCCGCTCGGACTGTCTCCATTGCTCACCATCGTAATAAAGCAACAATCAGGTGTCTGGTAATATCTCCGCCGTGCGCTAATGACTCGTGGTGTAGACCAGTGTTTCTGTGTAAATGCACGCTGAGGGCATGCTGGCGTTATAAAGCCTTCTCTGGCTTCTTTCGCTCACTTTACGGTCAGGCTCCAGACGTTATCCAATTAATTTCACTGTTGTGTGATGGAGGATGGGATGGGTTGCTGAACAAAGATTGAAGGTCATATCTGGCAATGAGGCTTTACTACATGAATGATTGCTGGTGGAGTAATGTGCGTGTGGGACTTGAAAGTGGGGTGGGTCGCTATCTTTCCAACCCCTTCCCCCCAAAAAAAAACAGATGATGGAAGACAATTTTATATTTCTTTCTGACAAGTAAATATACTGAACATTGTTAACTTTAAAAAACTTCATTTTACAACATTTTTTAAAAATATGCAATGCTCTAAGCAATTCATTGTGGGATATACAATTGTTTAATTTGTGGTGTGGGGGAAAAATGCCTTTTAGGTAGAATAATAAATCCTGCTCGAGTCATTGTTGTCATGTATGGACCATCAAGTATTTGTTCAAGTGGAAACATAAGCATGGTATGAATGCAAAATGTGGGGTGTGGCTTTATTTCTAAAGAATGATTAGCAAAGATGATTCATTCTCCCTCAATTAATATCCCAGAGCAGATTGACAGAGAGTGAAGGATGAAGGGGATGTGATTTTAAGGTCATCTTTATACGAGGTCAACTTTCTTATTACTGATAATTGGATGCCAGATACCATTTACCCACTAAAGTTGAATTGCAGGAATACTAGAGTGAAATAGAGGTGGAAGGTATTTAGACCTGGGCATGAAAAGGGATACAAAAAAGGGGGAGGGGGTGGCCATCATTTCCTATCTTAAAAAAACTGGCTCCACATATGAAGTTTTGTGCAGTGGAGTCGCATTTATAATCATTATAATAGCATTCAGAAGGGAGAAAAGATCGAGGCTTATACAATTTTGGTATGAAAATATCAGAAACATGTTTGAAAACAAAAGCTAAACAAACACAGGCCGATATTAAGTCATGATCAATTACTGTTTTTTTTTACCGCAGCAAGATCAATCTCTCTGTGCTGCATTTAAAATCTGATTTTATCAAAACCCACAGAAAACAAAGCAATGATAAGCTGCTAGCCATTATCATTATTACTATACTGGAAGGAATAAAGTAATCTGATCCGGTACAGAGATCAAAACAGTTTTCCTAAAATAACCAAACTCGTTTTCTTCATATATATCTAGAAATAAGTCATCTTATCTTACAAGGCACTACCCCAAGGATTATAATACCAAGCAGAATTCAGTCACCATCTAGAATCATCTGCATCTATAATAAGGGGAGCAAACAGCTATAATGTATGTGCCTTGTGGGGAGGTTGGAACTGAATCAATACTTGAGTTCACACAAAATGTTTTCACATCTAATGGAGATAAGTGAAAATGCAAATGAGCATCCTCCTAGCAGTATTCAATGACATCTGTGACATCTAGGAACATGTACTTCAGGTATTCCAATTTTGGGGGAAATATAGTTCCTTGGAAGAATTCACTGCTTGAGGGAAAAAGGGAAGTCTGCTCACCCTCTGTGTAATTTATATTTATAGCATATAACACTTCGGTATTAATAATTTTGTATTTTATTTTCTGTTGTAGTTCTGTAGCAAACACATGAATTATTAAATCACAGCAATGTATTTTTAGTATTACTTATAAATTTTAGTACACATATTTCAGAACAATTCATTTATTGCATTAGTGATCTTACATTCTTCATCACATATACCTTTAAAATGCTACTCTAGTACAGCATTACAATTTGAATAGTTCCAAAGTATGTGTATTTTGACAAAATATTATTTTTAAAAAAAATCTTCCTTTGATTCATATGAGCACTATGAAATGACGTCAGCCTCCATCATTTCAAAGAAAACCCCCCTCCCAATTGCATTGTATGCCTTGTTGCTTGATTGGAGAGCATTAACCAAAGTGCATAGATATGAAAGTAACAAATATTTGTCACTGTTCTACAGTTTCATTGCCATTTTCACTGTACTTTAGATAGGCCTGCATATAAAAACAACCATTATCATTTATCCCCATCATACCTGTGTATCTCGACTCTGATCACTGATTCTCTGTGCCAGGCAATTTTCCCTTTCTCCCTCTCACTCTTGTCTGTCTGTCTCCTGGCAACCACCTTGTCAGGGCATAAATTATTCTCTTCACATCCACATAAAAAGAGGAGAGCATAGAGAGAGAGAGAGAGAGAGAGATATGAGATTGTGTTTGCCATCCAACTTGTGAGGCAAAAGTGGAGCTCCACCATTGGAATTGTATTATTCTCTACCTCAGCTTGCTGACATACGTGGGAAAGTTAATGCTTCTCTGAGGAACAGAGCAATCAATTGGGCTATATAACCATACATTACCCAAAGAAGTGGGAGGTAAGACTATTATCTAACATAAACTCTGTGCTACATACAGCTACTCACACCACTCTATCTTTGCATTGAAATTGAAGGGATCCTAGTATTCAGAGTCTATAATAAGAATTCATACACATTGTTGGTGAGATAACAGGCAGTTAATCATTCCTTGCTCTCAAATGTCATCGCTACTGGTTGTATATAGGGATAGAAACCATGTAGGCTATATATATGCCATCTCTAATAGTTATGACAGCAGTGGAGCATAGCCAAGTTTGTTTTGTAATACATGCTATGCCTATGTCATCACCTGTTTATCATTTTGAGCACTTTCTTCTACAAAAATGGAAATGATAAAGAGTGCACTGTTTCGAAAAAGATTTGGTATTCAATGTAATTTATGTATTTCCAGATTTCATCCTTTTTTATTGTTGGTATTATAGGTAGAGCTTCATTTTTATATAAGTAGGATATAAACATTTTCTTGATTTGAAGATTAATACATTTGGATAGAGTGATGATATTCAGAGACTGACATAGTCATGACCCACACAAAACACAGTCTTTCGCATTCTACAAAATACAAATCTGTTACTGCATGCACCTTGGCACATTTCACCCCTGACTTTTCTCTGTATACATATTTAGTCATCAACATTTAAAATGACAAGTGGGTCAAAAAGAGCATCATAAATTCATCTATTACGGTGAACATGTCCAGTACATGCCAATTAAAGTAAACTCCAGATCAATCACACAACCAGCAAGCCTCCATCCCTCCATCTTTACCAGCTAGTGGAAGGAGGGGTGGCAGACAGTTGTGTCAACATCATTTACTAATGACTTTGGCATAAAGCCAGTATGTAGCAGGGGTAGCAATGGAACCCTTGTTCTGATATGGTACTACTGTAAAATGTCGGCTTGTCTTTCAGATTTTTTCATTTGAAACATTTACATTGTTGTTTTAGCTGTAACATGGACACACATGACACCCAATTGTAAATATAGCAGACTACGTAGGGGGTTTATATATGACATTGATATATTGCAGGTATCATCTTTCTGGGTTTTTGGTCTGTCTGTTCACATATACTCTTGTTGTTACCATGTCTAGGATCATGTCCCTGGTACAGGTAGCTATTTGCAGGTATAGAGCTGTTAACTTAGTACCAGCCTGCATCACCATGAAGAAATAAACCAATTTGAATGTTTGTCATAATAAGGTCAAGTTAAAAAACTACTAGAAGTCCATACTGACATTGTTTTAATATTTATGCACTATACCCCCCGCCCCTTCAAAAAGGGGAAAGGAGAAAGAATACATACCATTTCTTTTAAGCCAGAAGGCCATTCATATTTCAACACAGTGTCAATGCCCTTCTGGTTCTAAACAGATGATAAATGTTGTTGCAATTATGTTCCCAAAAGACTTCTAGTTATCCACATGGAGAGTTTTACCTAAGAGGTTGATTTTATGTTCATCTGTACATATCCCAGTTTTCATATTTGGTACAAGGATGCATGTATTAAGAAGATGATCTGATTAGATACTGGGGAAAGCTGATGGAAACATGATTATTGGCCTTTATATTGCAAGAGCTGGCATTATGCAGTATTGTATAAACAAGTCTTCTCATTTCCTGGCTTTAAGAGGAAGTGGCAATTTTCACACACGAAAATGATATTTTGACAACTTTGCTTGTAAAGTAATGTAAGACTTCCATCATAAATGAAATACATGTACATAAGTCTGTCTACAATTTCATTGTGTCATTGTGCTTTGAAACACTTGATATTAGACTATAAGTTATGCCCAAACATACAAAACTATAACTACTTCATGGAAAAACTGTGTTTGAACAAGATGTACAGTAATCATTTTGCAGAGAATTTCTTATTTTTGAACAATAATCCATGGTATTATAATGTGATTGACTTGATTTGTTATATGGTGAAAACACAAAAACTTAAATCCATGTAAAATCCAGGTGTCTTCTTACATTCATTTCAATTTTTGGACTATAGGGCGACACATCAATGATAATATGGATCTCTAGAAACAGCATTACTCAACATTTTTCTAAGGTTCATGTTTGCTTCTTACATTTCTGCCTGACTGCTTAATTTTTCACATATCAATTAAGTCTGTTGCACAGATGTATCGTGTCTTATTTAGATATGGAAGTCATGTTTATCATATTTTGAAGATAAAAAAAGGTAAATTATAACTGCAGACATAGACATTTTGCTGACATGCTGAATTCACACAGAGACAAAAATATCCTTCAGTAATCATGTGAGAGATAATTGTTACTTTTGTTGTTGTTGATGGATATTGCATTTGGTGATTCAAATTTTCATATATAAAACAAAGAAATCCATTCAAATTATTATAAAAACAGTATATATTGGTTGATTGGTAGACTGTTCTATATTATTAGAAGAATATCCTAATTTATATTAGAGTGAGAGGTTTCACATATTTCATATTTCTTCTCAGCCATATCAAGTAATTTGCCCTTATTCTTTCTGTATGAAGTGTATTTAGAAGTGAAAAAGACATTAATTTAGATTTCCTTCTTTAATATCAAGTACACTCACATGGTTTCAAAATGTGCTACCGTTTTTTACTGAACTTTTTCAAAACAGCTCCCTCCCCATCCAAAAATTATACTGATATGACTACTAAGCAAACAAGATAAAAAAAAGCTATAAATTCCTTTGACTATATGGAGTCTAAATAAACATTGCTTGGATATAGGGATATGATCTTGGACTTTACTCGACTTGCTCTGAGACTTCCCGTCAAAGTACAAAAAAAGGATATAGATTTCCCGCCAAAGATTTCCATGATTATGATGCACCAGGTACTTTTGATAACCGAGTATACTGTGGTTTACTTTCATTGGCTCAGTTGCTGGTTTAAAACGATAAACCTATTTGAAAGGTCATGAACAAAGCTATCGAAACGGCAGAATAATGTCACTTGGTAAGCATATTACATGTGCAAACTGCAAAGAAAAGAAATTTGATAACATGTGGGTGTAGTACTGATTGTATGAGGAGCTTGAATAATGATGAATTTGAGTGGAGTCTTGAGAGAGCGGTGCAGTGTGCATTGTATTTATTTCTGTATCATAGTTACTACTTGATACGGGCAGCCATTGCATCAAAACAGAATAACTTGGGAATTTAAAAATTTGCTTTCATGAAAGTATTGACTGCTGTGTCAAATACGCCTTAATTCGTCAACTTGTATAGCTAAACCCTCACTATGAAATATTCAAAAAAAAAATTTTAATGCAACATACAACAAGGCACAACACTAGTCTTTGTGTGGCGTGATACAGAAGAATAGATCCCATATGCAACATTGTTACTTATTGTCAATATCATGCGATCCATGCAGCTTTTAGATTTAGGTCAAAGCTGTTTTCATTTGCAACATGAGCACATTGTGTTATCCTTATTCTCAAAGAGGGCCTCCACTCTGTTGAAATACAAGCATTCTTATAAGCCGTGTAGTAGCTACTACGGCCTCTACAGACAATGTAGGTTCATTGATGGAGGAAGTCTCTACTTGGACTGAGGACAGACTGTTCCGTTGTGGTATAGCATTGATGGAAGATCGCCAGCTAGACATGGAAGAGGGCAGTTTCCCCCCATCTTGTTTGGTTAAAGTTGTGCTATGGTCTGACCTGAAGCAGGTTTCATGATGGCGAGGAACGAATTTCAATAACAGAGATTGACTTATGCCATGAGCTGTAAAGGCTCCCTCCATGTATTCATATGATTTCTGCAGATCGGTGTATTGAGGGCTTAATGTTATAGCTTGCAGTCAAGTACTTTTTCCATCTCACATATTAAAGCAACAAAGAACTAGAATTTTCATAACCTGCATATTTCTAAGAACTAAGTGAGCTACTATCCTTCAGTATTCTATGAAGTTGGGTTATAGTATTTACTTGAAGCTTTGCTTGGTTTTCCAAAATAATCTTCTGGCATTATCATTTAATAATAATCTTCTTTATGATCTTTAAAGTTTGTTTTAACACATACGATAATAAGTGGCATATTTGATTAAAAAATTATATGGATATTTTCATGATTCAAAAAATTGATGTGATTCGACATTTGGTTGTCGCATCTTGCTGAAAGTCTGGTTGTGTTCAGATACTTTATGTGGGATATGTTATATTTCGTCCTGCATGATTTTCTTTTCTTTTCTTTTCTTTTCCTTATTTTAATAAATATTCCTTTTAAACAAATTTCATGTTATGAGGATAAATTAACTTAATAGTATCCTGTCAGGCCACAGGAAGTTTTCCTGTACTCTAGAAGCAATATATGTATGCCTTTGAATCGATTTGGGGAGAAATAATTCTTTACATTCCATTTGTACATAGAGTTTTTGTGAATAACTTGTGTCCATCACAAATTTCCAAAATCTATTACTATAACTCCCATACATTCTACACTTTTTACTTGAAAATAACAACAAGTATTCCTCTTTCTGTTATTTTCCTGTACAGATCCATTTGCCTCGCCAGATGACCAGCCTATGCCCCAGGCAGACACATCTGAAGTGCAAAACATCTATGATCTCCAGTCCTCTTGGCCACAGCAACCACATGCAGGCAACGAAGACACTCAGAGGCAACCAGATGAACATCTAAACCAAGAGGAAACTATTCCCGCAGAAGTGATCTCTGATAAGTATGATGAAGAGAGAGACCAAGATTATCCAGAGGAAACATTGGGTTATGTCCATTCAGAACAGAATTTAGAGGAAGATGAGGTAGAGAAAGTTGATGAAACTGGAAGTGGAGATTATTCAGAACAGGATCATCTAGATCCCTATGCTGCAGAAACAGCAGATCATCTAGATCAGAAAGGCATTGAGACAGAAAAGGACAATCTCCAGGAACATCTAAATCTTCAAGCAGCAGTAACAGCAACAGCACTATCAACAGAAGTAACAGCAGACTGTTTACAACAGGAGCATGTGGATCCACAGGAAGCAGCAACAGCAGGTTATCTAGATCAGGAGGGTATCGGCAAAGAAAAGGACACTCAAGAGGAACATCTAGACGATAAAGAAGCAGAAACAGTTGATCATATAGAACAGAAAGATATTGTGACAGAAAAAGACACCTTAAAGGATTATGTAGATTCCTATGAAGCAGCAACATATAGTTCAGAGCAGAAAGATATAGAGTTTGAGAAGGACACTCCACAGGGATTCGTAGATCCCTATGAAACCACAGAAATTGATTATTCAGAGCAAAAAGATATTGAGAAAGAAAAGGAAACTCCACAGGAATATCAAGATCCTTATGGTGCAGCACATGCTGCTCAGCAAGTAACAACTGAAATACAACAAGACCCCGTGCAAACCAGTGGAGATCCATACTCATCAGCACAGATCCTGGTTGGACTAGATGAGAAGGAAGAAGAACGGCCAACAGAAATTTACCAGGAATATGGACAAGGCAGCATTGAACCTGCTCCTACAAAAGAGCATCAAGTTGTTGTAGACCAGGAGGAATTACAGAAGTCAGAAGAGATTGCACAAGAATACCCGCCTGAAAGAGTAGACTCTTTTGAAAAAGTGCAAGGAGAGAAAGAGGAAGATATTACACAGCTTAGTGGAGTAGAACATCCATGTGAAAGTATGGAAGAAGAGAAAGATATTGATGCAAAAGGTGAAGATATGGAGCAAATGTTAGGTGCCTCACCTGTCATACAGGAAAGTATATCACTAACAGAAGCTTCATATATGCAAACCCCAATGCACACTGAAGAGCAGGTTGAAAAAGAGGATCTAGGACTAGAATATCAGGAACATGCAGAAGAACAGGAACAAGAACAGCTTCTCGATCCACACGCCCCAGAGAATGCAGATATGGCTGACACAGGCCACACTCTACATCCAACAGATTCAGAGCCGCTTCGGGACGTTGATCAGCCAGCTCAACAAGGCAATATCTCACAAGACTATAGTGATACATTATTGATAGAAGCAGAATTTGGTGAAAAAGAGGCTGAAACTGAGTTCACAGCCTTGGCTACATTAGAGGAGAAGGATATGGCAGATGAACAACAAGTGCACGAAAATGATCATGTTAAAGCTCATACCCTGGATGACCAAGTAGAAAGTGGAAATATACAACCAGAAATGCCAATAGATCCAATTGAAGCTGTGTTTAGGGCCAATTCACAAGAAAATTTGCTGGGTCTTGACCCAGAAGCAGCAGTCTTTGATCCGAAGAAAGATGAGACAGCTCCTGAAAACTTAGAACCAGTACTTGAAAGTGATCAAAATGTCACACCAGCACAGCCAGAAGTGGTTCATGCTCCTTCATATGATAGAGAAGAAGCCAATCTTGATCTTTCATATGATCAAGACACTGTTGTTTCTGCTGAAGTTGATACTGAGTCTTTCCAAAGTGGACCTGTTATACAATTATCAGATCCACTTGTATCTCAAGGTCTTTCACAAGTTAATGTTGAGCCTTCCCAACAAAATGCAGAAGATCTTTCCACCCCCAATGCCCTTGTCAGCATTCAAGAGAGTGATGATTATGATGGTGTTGAATATCAAGATGAAAGAGTAGAACCTGACAGACATGAAGAAGGGCAAGGAGATTTTGGCAGAAGTGAAGAAGAAGAAGCAT
Organism: Hemicentrotus pulcherrimus; assembly: GCA_003118195.1. NCBI lineage: Eukaryota > Metazoa > Echinodermata > Echinoidea > Camarodonta > Strongylocentrotidae > Hemicentrotus > Hemicentrotus pulcherrimus. The sequence goes on along the minus strand of BEXV01000538.1, from coordinate 95,589 downwards.
CAGATCCCACTTCACAAGGAAAAGCATCCAATCTACCACTTCTGGACTTGGGTGATGGCCCAGTACAGAGTTTGTCTCTTGCAGATGCAGATCAGTCTCCAGGACAACATTCATTTGAAGGATCCTTCTCTCCCATTGAGGATAATGTTGCAGTTTCCCTTGCCTTGGAGGATCAAGCTCATGTTGTGGAAAGTGGGGAGCAGGAAGAAAGTGATGATGCAAATACTGAGACCACAGAGGTAGAAGCAGAACTACATGAAGACAATTTCGAACAAGAAATTCAACATGAGGTGGAACCAGCATACAATACTCCAAAAGAAGTGCCTACTGAAGCTGAAGGCCATGAAGAAGATCTCCATGACAACATCCTATGTGAAGGGAAGGATACTAGTGAAGTGCCACAATATGAAATTGCTGATACTAATGTAGATGAGAGTCATTTTGGCCTTGTCCAAGATAAGGTAGAAGTCTGCCCTGATCAACCTGATACTATGCAAACACCAGTGGAGACATATCTAGAAGAGAATGAGAAAGCAGATGATAAATACAACCAGATTCAACAGGAGCTTCCAGAAGACTCCACGGCTGGGGTTGATGGTGATGGACTTGATAAAAGGGAAGACTTTTCTTCTGCTGCAGACAAAACCTCTCAAGAAGTTTATACTGAGTCTTGTGAGCAAGCCACCCCAGAAATAGTAATGCAGGAGTATTCAGAAGAAGAACTAGAAATTGAGGAAACACCATACACTGCTCCAGAGTTTTCCACAGATACTACACTTCAGAACACTGCAGACAAACTTCTTGGAGACCCAGAAGAGGATGATGCCCTTATAATGGAAAGATCCAGAGCTAGTGCTACACCTCCAAACACACCTGAAGTTATTTTACCCTCTCCTCCTGAAATGGCATTAGTACCTCCACACGCATTAATTCAGGAGCCTATGCAAAAAGAAGGGGAAGCAGTTGAAGATCAGTTAGCTCCTGAAGCTGAGCAACTTGCACCCTACGATGACCAGACAGTTCAATTTGAAGAAAAGCAAGAACCTTCAACAGAAGAACCGGTTCTACATGAAGCTGATGAGGTACTAGAATCAGCACCTGAGGAACCTCCCTCTGCTGCTTCCATATGCGAAGAGAAATCAACCTCTTCAGAAATTACCACACCAAGTGTTCCCCTTGCTGTACACACTCCAGATGTACCTACAGCTACACCTGCAGCTGTTAAAGCTGTTGAAGAAAATAAATCAAGTCCAGTTCAGCAAAAGAAGCCTAAGACTCCTACTGGCACCAAATCACCTTCTAAAAAACCAAGCCCGTCTGCAGCACAGAAAGCTAAATCGAGTGTTAAACATAAGGGATCTGATACACCCAAGAAAACAGCAGCTTTGTCAAGATCTCAACCAAAAGCAACTGCTCCAGGGGACAGAAAAGAAACTGCAAAGGCACCATCCAAATCTCCAACAAAATCACCATCAAAGATACCTTCTAAGACACCAGTAAAGTTACCAGCAGCAAAAGTACCAGCAGCAAAAGTACCAGCAGCAAAGACACAAGCAAAGGTACCAGCAGTGAAGACACCAGCAAAGGCTTCTCCAAAGGTCTCAGCTCCTGCTCCAGCCAGACCTGCGGCATCTGCTAAAAAGGCACCAGGACAAGCTTCTGTCGGTGCCACAGCTACAAGGCCTAAAACTGCTCCTCAAAAGGTTGACACTAAACCAATTGAAAGTAAACCAAAGCAAGACAAGGTATAATGTAGTACAATCAGTATGGCAATGAGTGTTGGAATAGAGTAATACAAAATTACAAGATATGAATGTCATATCTATATATATTTGTTATCCACTCCACGGCATTCCTAGCAAGTTTATAGATATTGTTTTCCTTGTTTGTCTTTATTTACAATGCAATATAATTCTCTATACCTAGCTTCAGATCCATATAGTAAAACAAGTGAAACACATGCAGAAGATAAGGCATTATGGAGTATTAACATTTTGTGAAATATATAAATTAAATGAGCCTGAACAATTAAAAAAAAAGAGCATTAAGTAAAAAGATATTTCTGACAGATTAGAAAAAGGTGATGTAGGACTTGTTACATCTTGGCTGTGCACTTACGTCTCAGGAAGTTAGAACTTAATCAATGTACTACAGCAACTGCATGTAGACCTACTACAATCTTTCGTTTTCTTAGCACGTTTACAATTCAAGCATGCTAAATTCATATATTCAGGATTGGGGGGGGGGGGGCACATATTAATCCTTAATGATGCCCCATGGCCATAGGATATAATTCCAAAATCAACACTTTTGCATAACATTAGTGAAATATGTCTTCCTAAGTATTCCTTATGATGTACTTTTGGTTTAATTGAGCTTTTCTGATGATAAAAGTGTAATATGATGGGGTAAAGAGTATGTTAGTTATATGGCATGTATTTGAGATGGTATTGGACACCACAAAACACTGTGCACTTCCTTCTTATCAACCATTCCTTACAATATCCCTGCTATGAAAAGGGAGTAAAAAAATACCATCTTGTTTATTCATTTCCATTTGATAAATACAATAGACATGGTATCTTAAAGGTGCATATAACTGTAATTGCAATGCTTTTTCGCTGAAGCTGACCCATTTTGTTTTTGTATTTGTTTTACCTGCTGCTATCAGGTGAAGATGTCTGGAGTTAAGCAGAAGACAGTTACCACTGTGACTAAGACTACCCATACAGAAGTCAGATCTGCCAATTCATCACCAAGAAAATCAGGTAAAGCAAGATGAATGATGTCCTTACGTTTTGGGCAAGTTGTTATTAAGGCCCTAATCAATTTACAGTAATAAAGCTTGATTATTTAGCATTTTATATTTGGACTAAAATTCAATAGTAATTGGCAAATATCACAGTCAATTCTTTTATTATGTCTACAGATCATAGCCTGAGACAGAAACATTTAGTCAAGTTTGAAACAAAAATATTATTGGTAAAATAATGATAGTAATTACTCTAGCTAAATTATCTAGTCTCTTTTAATCTGAAATGTCATGATAATTACCTTAAAATTTCATGTTTTGATTTAAAAACAAAAACTTGTGCTAACTGTTCACATTGATCATGCTGTTAAGAACAGTTTCAGTTAAATATTTGTTTGATATAGTTGCCTCATGAAGAACCGTTTTGCTGTTTATTCAATTACTGGACGATTATTCAACAGCTAGTCCACATTTCCTAATATCTTTGTGTGTATTGTTTATAAAAAATCTTTTACACCCTTGAAACATCCATATCTGATGTTAGTTATTTGTTATCTTGAGGAGCACCACTACAATTATTTATCACTTTGTTCAATCATTTTTCATCCATCAGCTGATGGGGATTCCCCTAGAGTGAGGCATTCTCCAGGGCGGAATGGTGCCGCCTCCAAAATTGGATCTCTAGATAACACCAGACACTCACCTGGAGGAGGAAATGTAAGTTTTGGGTGGGAGAGGAGAGGGGAGGAGGGGGTGGGGGCGGAAAGGAGGAATGGGGGGAGGCAGGAGAATGAATACTGGAAACATGTTACCCTCCCTCACGCTTCATACACTTTTAGGGAAGGAATGAGTGGGTCTTGATGTCTATTCAGTATGATCTGCAAGTGCATTGACCTAGCTAGGATTTCAGCCTCCATTATGTCTTTTGGATAGTGATATACACATCTTTGAAAATGCATTGCACATACATCTCATTTGAATAACACTAGTAGGATATCGACTTTGAATTAAATGTTACTGCGGCTCAACAACAAGTTTTCCTCCAATTGTTCAAAACATATCTATTCTCCTTGAAATAAAAACCATCTGCTGAAAGCCAAAAGGGCATTAAGTCATGATTTTATATTGAGTTACCGGCTGCCTTCTGACTCTCACAGCAGATGTAAACAATTTCTTCCAAGCATTTGACACTGGCTACAGACAGAAATAATAATTCTTTGCGATAAGTTTTAAACGCTAGCATCTGAGCGTCAATAACAACAAAAGGTGAACACCTTCATTCCATGCATGAATGGGTACCAATGGATTAGGGGAGCTAAACTGGCTATTGTAAGTACCGACCGTATCGGTGGTGTAATTCCCCTGTGAATGATAAGCAATATAGCATGCAGTCACAATTTACTTCACACAACATACAACAGCAGCATCACCATGCATGCCTCCAAAATGGAACCTGCAATGGGTCCCCACAGGTTTACCATTTTATAGGAGTGTGATCGTAGCTTGCTGACAAGCAGGGACTCGGTTTGAATTTTAAATGATGCCAGTAGACGATCCAGAAACATTGGCTGCGACACCATTGCCGTACAAGCCTCCCCTATCAACTAAACCAGAGGTGATGCATTACACACCAGTTTATAATTTATATTTTACTGTTCCCTCTATCATGTGGATACTAAATCAACATTGAATAAGGGTTAGATGTATAATTATGTATATCACAAAACCTAATCATGTAAAAACCTCAAAGATGATGATGCAAAAGTGTTATTTTCACAGGTCTGTAAAGTGTAATGGTTATGAAATTATAGTAGTGTCAAGTGTGTCCATGTTACAGCTAAGTAGGAGAGTTGTATAGTAGTAGTAGCAATAAAGCATGATTTATACGTTTGTGATATTGATCTGTATAGTATATGCATCAAGAAAAAATGAACATGATGCAGATATTGTTTCATAAAAGATGCAAGGTGCAGACCAGAAATATTTTTTATGGAGGATGAACACCATGAGTGAATTTGATTAATCAGCTGTTCTTAAGTATTCATAATGCACATTATCATGTTTGATGAAAGATCTATCTAATGACAAGAAATATTCTGTAACTCTGTCATTGGAATTAATTTCACTATCTCGCATATTATACCTCGCAATACTGCATATTGACTTCAGCTAAATTTTGCACAATTGTTCTCAAATTTATGGGGACATGGACAAATACCATCAATAACTTCTTTGATTTCTTTTCTCCTAACATCCAGGTAAAGATTCAATCGGAGAAATCTAACTACAGCAGGGTACAGTCAAAATGCGGGTCCCTTGGCAACACAACCCACAGGGCAGGGGGTGGAAATGTCAAGGTAAATATCTCCAATGATTAATGGTCGAGAGGAAGAAATAAAACAAATATTCAAAGGATCAGTGGAGTAAAACCATTTCATGTGTATGTCAATCATAAATTGTTATTTATTCAAAAGCCAAACCCTCAATACAAGTATTAATTAGGTTGAACATGACAAAACAATGTAGATCTGTGTCTTTTTTTCTCAGCGCTGATTAAAATCTTGATTCAGAAGTTAAATAGATTCCCAAATTGACTACCCTCCAACATCCGATTCTAAAAATTCACTTTATCCTGTTTTTCAGTTATAATATGAGATCACTGTTTGCCAAGTTTCAAAGTTGGAAAGCGATAATTGAGATGGGGTGATGTACTTTTGATTTAAAGCGGAAAGGTGATAGATAGGATGAGGGATGAGATGCTAACATTCTTGCATGGTCCTCTACTAAATTACTAGCAATAAAACCTCTTGGTATTCATGCCATCACATTATGGGTTTAACTATATTGGAAAACTACTGTTGGAATTAATTGGAAGGGAAATTATATGTCAATCTCACAACGTTATTGAATCAGTATTTATTGCACTGAACATGCAGAAATTAAAAGCAGGCAACATCATCCAGTGAATGCTGTTAAAGGAATAAACAATATAAATGTATTTGAGTTAAGGTATTTGGGTTTGTGAATAGAGTAAAAAGTTAACTGGATAACAAAAGTGGCCTTAAACTTTGAAATTTGTATTTTAAATGTTCTGCCTCTGTATCATGGGGTTACTTGTGCTGAGAGATTTAATGCTGTTGGTTTATTAATGAGAGAAAGCTTTAAAAAAAATACTAAGCTTTGTGTATTTCCTATTACTGCTTCCTGATAATCCTTGGAAACAATATAGATCTTTGACGAGAAGGTTGACTTTAGAACTCGTGCCAACAGTCGCGTTGGTTCGCTGGAAAATGCCCACCACTCTCCTGGGGGTGGGAGCGTTAAGGTATTGCATGTCCTAACCGACTGACCGAATGATCGACTACCCGTCATTGCTGCCTATTGTGCATCAACATACCAACTAACAGTTGAACAACACTTGCTCCTGTGACAATTGCTCTGTGGTTATTTCCTACAGTAATCATATTCCTAACTTCTCCCCTAGACCCAATACTACACCTAATGTTAATGCTTACCCTGAACCTGATATAAATTCCAATCACAAGCCTAAACCTTACCCTCTACTTCTGAAGAAGAAAAAAAAGCCCAGGAGGGTGTTTCACAAAGATCTTAAGTCGAACTTATCTCTATTAAAGTTGGACTTAAAAATTAGGGAAAGCCATTAGCATCTTTGAAAATATTTTGTAAAAGTTATTTTGAAAGGCATTAATTGTTTATTCAAATCATTCATATTTTCTATCATCAAGGAGATTTCATGTTCTGGATGTGGAATTTATAAAAAGTCTAAAATACTTGAATTTCTGCTTTTAAATATATTTCATTTTAAGACTCCAATGGCTGTCCATAATTTTTAAGTCCAACTTAGAGTTAAGTTCTACTTAGGAGCTTTGTGAAACATCCCCCAGGAGCAATTGGCACCAAAGCAAGTATTGGAGCACCCAACTAACACAATAACCATTTTGTAACAACGACCTCAGTATCTAAACTTAAAGGAAAAATAAGTGGAAATCAATTTGATGGTTTGTTGTGTCAGTCACGCATTAAAAAGGATTAATTATGTTACCAATAACCGTTTGTTAACAATTAAAAGCTCTTTGCATGTGATACTGCTATTTCCATGGTTCAAGACTTCATCATTGCAGTATCACTAATTTTTAGTCAGTACTTTTGACAAAGATATCTTTTAATTATAAAGTTAACAAAATGGGAATCTGCTTTGGAATACACTGGACAAAAGAACAAGTTGAAAATTAATAAATGTTTCTGTGAACATCTGAAAATTTGAAAAGAAAATCTTACCTGAAGGTACTTTTAGATACATGTGAAATTCTTAATTATACCCATGTCTATTAGGCATTAGGAAACTATTTTCTTTTATAATAAGATGCTTTCATTTGAAAGCTTAAGATTTCTAAGGCATCTAGTTCACATTCTTTGACAAATATGTCTACAAAATGGGTAAATACAATATATGTTGGCATGAGGCATGATTAACTAACAAATTCATTACACACAATGATTTTGTTTGCTCACAACAATTACTTTTTTTGGTCATGATACCTTCACCAATATTTTTAGCAAGAGTATTTTCTTAGCAACGAAAAATCTGACAGAGAATTATAAGTTACTTGTTCTTACTGATAGACAAAATGTAAATAAGAAAAGAAAAATAATTAAAAAAACATAAAGTAAGCTTGTCAGATTGATTGTGCATGTACACATTACATTGAACTATTGATTTTTACATCTTTTGTCATTTATGAAAGTAAGACCAAGCTTGTCTTGATATAATCTTTTGAGAGGATTAGAACTTTATTTACTTGATTAAAGACATTTTTATTTCACTTTCATTAAAACATTTTGAAGTAATAATGTATATAATAATCTTTGATTTTGAAAGATATAGCCAAATATAAATAAATAAACACACAAACAAATAGTTCTACTAGTTCTACTGTCCTAAATATTTCATAATGTTAGAAAAGTGTTGACAGCTTTATGGAGTCAATAGTATTTGGACAGATTTTAGGCAGTCACTAAAAGACATGTTTAAATCCTCTCTCAAAAAGTTTAAAAGTGTTTTTGATCATGAAAATCACACATACCACAATGGTAGAAGTCTAATGAAAATAGACAATATATAGAAAATATTTTTTCAGCAAATCAGATATATACAAAAAATAGTTGTTTGTTCTCCTGTGTATATATCCTTCCTGTCTACATTTTTCAATAAAAAAAAAATGTATTCTTTACATTTGAAGCATTCTCTATGGATGCCTATTAAGATATATCCATCAACTTGTCAGCTAAAGGACCACATGTTGGGCATTAGCTCAAAGCATACCAAAAGTAAGACCCCACCATCTTCCAAACTACGACCCGGTAATGCCTCACTGAAATGTGTGACATGTCATAAATGCACCCCCAAACACCTCAAGAAACAAAGGACAAAAGCTAAACAGGTCTTTTAAAAATATTGACTGATTGTCACCTGTTATGTCTGTTGTTACATATCAATTGTTTTGTATTGTTTATTGTTTGTGAACAAGTGCAATGTGTTTGAAAGTTCCTCTCTGAAGAGCCTTTATTATGTTGTGCTACTACCTGTGGTGTTATGTAACAATTGTACAATTGCATCTGGTCAGTATTGTGGTAAATGTTGGATACCGAGCTAGGTCGGGCAGAAAACAAACACGTTCAAAATCAAGTTAAGTGGACACAGACTGGGTAAAAAGGCCTCCAAATACTATATTCTAGTCTATCTATACCTAGAATAGATGTATGTAAACTAAACTAGAGAAAAACATATGACAAAATAGCAAACAAGGAAAATAAATGTAAATTTCAAGATACTAGTTAAAAATGTACAAAACAGCTTTTGTTCGGGACTCAATGAAATAAGGAATATAACACACATTAAAAATATATAACAGCAAGATGTAACGAAATACATACAATTCAAAAGATTGGAATTAAAAGTCTTGTTCATGAGTTATGCATGTAGATGTACATGTTATGTATGAAATGATATTCATCTGTATGCCTCCTGTATATGCATCGATCGTGCATGCAAGCATGTTTAATACCTAGGTATGCATGCACATTGTGAATACCTAATTTTGCAGATGTTGTAGAATTAGTTACCCATCAAACAATTAATCCTCTTGTATTTTTTTTTGTTAGCAATAGATACAATTTTAGTTATAAGGAGAAGGCATCAAGGCAAATATTTTTTTCTTTAGATTTCATAATTTGCCAAACGATACTCACACATGGGGTACTTTGTCATTGGTATAATAGTCTAATGGAAAAGTGTCACTGAATTTTTCGCCAATTTCATTTATATACAATTTGTTTACATTTTCTCAAAAGACATCAGCGACATTTTCATTTCCGTGAAGATTTATTCTACCATTGCCTAAGTATACAAGTAGACTTTGACCAAGGAATGGTAAAGACATGATGAATACATTTTGCTACCGGGTTGAATGAATCTCAAATATCTAAGGAAAGGGATCCGAGGGTGTCAGCACTTGTTACATCATCGATTGTCACTTCTTTATCGATCCTCATGGGAAAGAAATGAACGAAATATTAAATTTCATGATGCAATGTGTTCTGCTTCTACCTCTTGGGTGCTTGGTACCACACCTTACCCGATTCATTTCAGATTCTCCATGACCCTGTCACATTCTCAAAACCCTCAAGTAGAGTGGGATCTCTGGAGAATGCCCATCACTCACCGCACGGTGGCAAAGTCAAGGTGAAATTTATTTGCATCAAATCAACCGTTTAAAGAAGTCAAATCAATCTGAGACTGCGTCTTGCATCAAGTTGATTACTTTGGATTGAATGTGTGTTTTTTTTAATCAAATCAAATCAAAACTTGCAGTGCATTCTAACGCAATATTTCAGTTAGAAAAAAAAAGGTTAGACATTCAAAGTGCCCCCAAAGTGCTCCTCTCATCATAGTCCACGTGCTTGTTTGGGTAGCAGCAATGAATTGGATATTTGAACATGTTTATAGTGTTCCATATGTTGTAATGGTTGTAACCATATAATGAGGTAAGTTTCTTTCTAGTGCATGAAATTAGTTTATACATACATGTACTAGCAATTTACATAGTACATGTATACCTCTTTCTTGCCTCTTTGTTAGTTGCATATTCAACCCCCCTTGCCGATTTGCTTTAACCAACTAAACTTCCTTATATGCACATGAAACTTCCTTCTCTCCTAAGCAACCTCTTTTGGCAAAACCTTGAGAAATTTTCCACATGCAAACTACACTATTTTCTTAATCACTTTCTTCTTTCTGTGGTGGCCACTGGTACTTACAAATAGGTAATTATGTATTTTTCATAGTGGATAATAAAAATCTGCAGGGATTTGCATATCTACTAGAAATATACTTACCTCTTTGTTGCCCCCTTTTTGCACCACAGTTCCTCAACTATAGTATATTCACCGAAAAGCAAAGAAGGAATTAGTAGGTTGGAAAGTAGCCTTGGGGGTGGGGGGGGGGGGGGGGCAGCAAAAGGATCAGCAGGTATACATGATAAGCATAGCTGCAAGGGGAATATACAACTGACAAAGAGGTAAATAGCAAACCATATCCCATGAGGCATATTATAGCATCTTTAAACCACTGCATGCAAACTGTCCTAGCCTCGAGCACTACATCTATAGCTTCCTCAAAAGATGCTATCGCAAAAGTAAATTTGAGCTTGGGAGATTGATTACTTTTGGATTATTCAACTGTAATTGAGTGACCAGCATAAACCTTTATCGATTTCCTCATTTCATTTTCCCATTTGAACTAGTTGTCTATCTCATAGGAATTGTTCACTATGCAGACTGTTAATTGTGGCATGCACTGTTTCTCTTGTGCATGCTATATTGTCCTGTTCTTTGTTCTTTTCTTCTCTGTATAATGTTGTCTTTTGTGGTCAATCAAGATTCTGCATGATCCAGTTGCTTTCCCAAAGTCGTCTGTATCCAGTAAAATCGGTTCCTTGGACAATGCCCAGCATTCCCCTGGAGGTGGCAACGTCAAGGTGACCTATTAGGACCTTTTGTCTTCATAGTAAAATTGAAAAGTGGGTTAAGACATTAACATGTCTGACTGTGGATGTTTTGAAAATAATGAAGGATTAAATTGAATTAAAGTGGCACCTATATACCTGGTACTATCTTAATGATTGTACAAATTTTATAATACAAAATGTCACTGAGTGAATCTATTCATCATAAAGGGTTTATGCATTTTGAAATAGGTACAATACCTCTAGACTCATCACTGGTGATTTTAAGACAATTTCAGCTATTCCATATCATCTGACTTCATTATTAAATGTACCCCCTTTTTATTTATTTAGAAGAACAATTTAATTCATAAATCTATAAAGAAATCCTTTTCTCATAATTTCAGTCAATCATTATAGGCATTGCTAATTTTTAAAAAAAGTATATTGATATCAATATTCAAAAAGTTGCGCTACATTTTCCTAACTATACCCCTTGAAGTAAGTCATATTTCAACTTGGTTTATAGTTATATTTTCCTTTTTTTTAAAACTGAACTTATGCATGCTCTCTATTTGATGTACCCGTACTGTCATATTTGCAAAAGTAATCTTTGTTACCTTTTTCTGACTTTTGTGTGTTTCTAACTATTATTTCCTTGTTTCTGTTCTAACAAATATGCTTTTAATTTTACCAGCTCACACTGATCCAAATTGACACAAATATCATGCAAAACCAAAGAACAAACACATGCGCATCATGAGACAATTAAAACAATATACATAACATTTAGTTATCAATATGCATCTCAATACTTCTTCAAACCCTAACCAGATCATTATAGGAAAAGTAATATGTAATACTTAAAATCCCTAACCATTTCTCTCTCTCTTCTTTTTTATTCCATTATTGTATTTATTTTTCTTATTCTGATTTCCTTCCTGCTTCCCATGTTCAAATAAAAATGTCCTCCCTAAAGATTACAAGTGCTTCCATGGATTTCAGCAAAAAGGCAAAAAGTAAAATAGGATCTCTGGACAATGCTCATCATTCTCCAAAGGGTGGAAATGTAAAGGTAGGGATGGATGTAGTAGAAGTAGTAATGCTAGCTGTAGATAAATAGATACACAACATTATAAACTAGCTTGATTTATTGTTATTTAAAAGACTGCAGAATAAACTTCTAAAAGCAAAATTTTAAAAGGCTACTTGAATAAGGAAATCATCTTACAAAAAACATAGTGCTTTATGCTTTATTCACATCTGGTTATTTTATGGTTTATTTCCCCCTTCTTCTTTTGCAATAATGACATGAGAACATGTGATATTTTAGACATTGAATATATCCAAAATAGCGTTGTTAATAAATGAATCATTTGTTGTATTTTGAACCCTATTAATTGTAGAAGAGCATGGTAAAGATATTTCTATAGGCCTTTTGCAGTATAGTACTGAATTTTGTATTAAAAGCAGTAATAAATGTGGATGATGAAGAAAAAAAAGCAGACACAGAAGAAATGTATGGGAATTGTACATACAAAATATCTAGTAGGTTAACCATAATGCATACGGTCATGTCAAACTCATTCAAATATTCATTGAGTTTATTTTCTTTGACTGTCATTTCCTTATGAAAGATATTGAACAGATATTTTTCTATAAAAATTATGTTCTTTCAAAGTATGAAAATAACAAATACTTTAAATCAACTGATACAAATTGAAAGCTTACATACATATATGTGTGTTTTATGTTATGTAGAATACTGTCATATTTAAACCATTCAAGTGTTTCTTAAATTTGTGACTTACTAACATTGTATGTTTGCATTATTTGAAGAAATAAGGCAATAGTTAAAATCTCTGTTTAATACCCTATTAACAAATCGTACTTTGTGTTTTTTTTTTCTTTTTTGTATTAAGATAAACTCTATCAAAAATGTTTTCAATGGGTCTTTCTGGTTAAAAGAGAGATGCTCCTGTAATCTTTTCCCTAAATATCACTGAACAGGGATGGCGAACTTAAAGCAAGGATGACAACGATGTGAATAGTTGATGAAAAAAATTATTGTGAATTGCAGGTTTGAACAAAGTAGGTCGAGCCAAGACTACACCAGTCCAAGATCTTCAGCTTTCATTTTTTGTTTATCTCACAGAACTGTGCCAGCATCTGGAGACAACTTTTCATTATCTTTTTTTACGGACGCATAAATTATCAAATAAAACAAAATGAAGAGAGAGATCATGTGAAATTATCAAATTTTTCAAAAAGAGGCCTAGCTATATTGCCTGCACATTATTATAAAATATAAAGGATAATTACAGTCAATTTATAGCTCAAATGGAGTAAATTGGGCATTAATTTTGAGTAAATGTTTCAGAAATTTATCATCGGATTGAATTAATTAGAAACTGCTTTTATATTCTGCTGCCTCATGAATATTTAGTAGGCCGGTAAAATTCTCCTCTAATTTTGTTTTCCTTGATTTATGCACAATATTTGTACAGATTTTGAATCAGTCGCCAAACTTCTCCAACAATGCTAGAAGTAAAATTGGATCACTTGACAATGCGACACACGTGCCTGGTGGAGGAAATGTGAAGGTAGTACTTTACATCCAGCAACTACTCAACAACAAATTCTTTAATTTCTCTTTCTTTTCCTTGATTTTACTGATTTTATAGTCGGAAATCTTTCATTTCTTTTCCTTCTCTTCCTGTTTTTTTTTGCACAAAAGTAAAAAAAAAAAAAAAAGAAAAAGGGAAAGAGGATGTATGAATTGACCTAACAGTGACAGTTTCTACCAATTTGCTATTTTCCTTTTTCTTTCAAGGGGAGGGGTTTACAAGCATTTAAGCTATCAATAAATACTTGGAAAGTGAATCAAATCAAAACAAATGTGGAGTGAATTTAATCTTTCACGCATCAAAATTGTTTGTGTAAGATAAAAGAAAAATGTGATTTATTCAAAAAGGCATTGGTGAGAGATAATCTTCATTGTTTAATTCTTCATTATCCTCAATTGTGTGGTGCACATCCTTCTTATCTTGTACTTTTTTGATATGCAGTTTATCTGAGTTTCTATTTGAATTTAAAAAATAAATGTCCCTGCATTCATTTATTCACTTTAATGCCAGATACTGAATCAGTCCACAGACTACTCAAAGACGGTTAAAAGCAAAATTGGATCGCTTGACAATGCCACGCATTCCCCAGGAGGAGGAAAAGTAAAGGTAGTAACATCCGCATCAACAACTAAACTTTCAAACTTTTATTTCTTTCCCTAATTCAAGAATTTCAACAAAGCTGCACCATCTTTTCTTTGAGTTTCATTTAGATCAATGTTTTTGTTTTCCAGTTGCTGTTTTCATCAGACTTGCAGCATTTATAGATACCTATCCTTGTTTTTTTTTACTTCTGTTTAAAAAAAAAAATCCTAAAAACTTTGCCAGTGATTCATGAGCACATAAAATACAACAAAGCTACGAAGTGCGTATTTCCAATAATTTGTTAATATGAAATTTCTTGTATATGTATCTTAAAGATAAAGAACAGTTGTGGTCATGCGATTGCATTGTGAAAGAAATGTTGTGGAACCGATCAGAAAAGGTTTATCATCTGGCATATAAGTATTGATGTGTACTGTAAGGTTCTGGATTCATCAAAATGATAAGAAATTTGTCCCAGTCTTGGTAAAGTTACAAGCACTGTACACAGAAAGATGTATATGGGACAACGCTACACTTGCGTGATATCTATCAGGTCCAAATAGATCTGATTAAATGAGACAATTGAGATTATGTTTTTAAATAAGGAAAATATCTAAAATGAATGATGATTAAAAAATAAAAAAAGATTATAACCAATTTGTGTATTGAATCTCATATTCATAATATTCATTTTTTTAATCCTGATAAACAAAAACCAACAATGCTAATCTTCCTAAAGACCAGTATGCCAGTTCAGCTGGACAATTGAGAAAAAGCAAAAGATAGAGAATAGGAGTACATTTAAAAACTAATCCTTGTCTCTATTTCAATATTGGTATAAAGATTGAAAACAAGAAGGTGGACTTTGGCAAGAAGGTCACATCCAAGATTGGTTCTCTGGACAATGCCACACACAAACCTGGAGGAGGGAAGGTCAAGATTGAAAAGAAGAAGTTGGATTTCAAGGACAAAGCAGCCTCAAAGATAGGATCCAAGGACAACATCACACACAAGGCTGGAGGCGGCCAGGTCAAGATTGAGAACAAGAAACTGGACTTCAAAGAAAAGGCCACCTCAAAGATAGGCTCCAAAGACAACATTGAACACAAGCCGGGCGGAGGGCAAGTCAAGGTAAGATATAGTAATCAAATGAAGAAAAAAACATAAGTAGATTGTTCATGGTCTTCTTTTAATTCTGTGTAAGGTACATGTATACACTTCAAACTGGTTTGCACACTCAATGTATGTTCAAGTTTAATTAGGAAACCAAGTACAGCATGAATAAACATACAACCTGTAAAATTTCACTTTGTACCTCTTTGGAGGGTCCTCTAATATTTTGCCCTACATCCCAGAATTGTTGGTGTAAAGTCACAATGCAGGATCTATCCTTTCACTATATGGATGGATCTGACAACTGTTCAATGATACATGTAGGTAAGCCATTTCAACAAATGCATTTGTATAAAATGCAATATTTTCAATATACTAAATTGTTTTCTTATAGATACAAGAAGAAAAGCTGGAATTCAAGGCAAAGGCAGCAAGTAAGATTGGTTCCCTTGATAATGCCAATCATAAACCAGGAGGTGGAGATGTACACGTGAGTTTCCCCTGCATGGAGCATGACCCTGCCATTACTTCTGCAAAACTGATATGTCAGTAACTCTCGTCTTATTGGCTGAAGTATCTAGATGTTTAGTTGTTTTACCAAAGAAAATAACATTTGACACATCTTTTTAAAACTTAGGATTTTGAAAGGAATAGGTAGAGCCCATGCAATATTTAAACAAATTTTTTTTTTTGTTGTATCCAGTGGTTCAGGTATGAGCAATATTCTGTCAAATGTAAACATGGAAGGCTGGTTCTTCAATCATTGAACACTGACGGTAGGGTCAAAGTTGTACAAGATGTTTATTCTTTGGGACACGATTGCACATATTACAGCTTTGACCTTTACAAAGAGACTTCCCCGAAATTATAATGGAAAAGGCCACATGGAATTGCAGACTGATTTATTTCCGTCTTGACTGGCATGCTATATATTAGGTGTATATCCTTATCATTACATGTAGTTATATATTCTTCTTCTTTCACAGATTTTAGATGAGAAACTGGAGTTCAGTACCAAAGCTCAAAGCAAGGTCGGGTCAATGGACAATGCCGACCATCAACCTAGTGGGGGAGATGTGAAGGTCAGTATATATTGTATAATTCTTGAAACACTGTAACACTTTCAGCTTTAAACACTCATGCAGAAGGGCCATCAGTAGGCCTACAATTGATATTATTTTCAAAGAATAATATCATTATCAATATTAATGAAAATCTATTAAAGTCATTCAAAGACTTCTCCAGTAATAATAACTGAAAATGCACCGAAGTTTTGTTTACATATCATGTAAGTCCTTCAAATTAAAGGTAATAATTAAAGGACTGTTAGTTATTTCCTAAGTATTTTGTTAAGAGAGAAAGTAGTCAGTCTCTTATCCTCAAATTGTCCTGTTTCCAAAAAGGATATCCACTGGATAATTGGCTATGGAGAATTTTAGTATGTTAAACTCTCTCTTCTATGATCCCAGAATTTTGAAACCCCATTAGGGAAACATCAGGGAAATTGTTTTCATGAAGGAATCCCACTTTGTACATAATCATTAACTCTAGATTTTTTTTCCACTCTTGTAGAAATGCTCCTCAGTTGTGGATATATTTACCAATTATTAAAGACACAAGCATGCAAGTTACTACTAGTTGTATTTCAATAAATTTTTGATATTATTTTTTAACTTTAAATTGAATCAATGAATTTTTTACTTCAAATGAATCAATGAACTAAATTTTGATTCTTCTCTTAGAATTACCTGTGATGTAATTCTCATGTTTTCCATTTCTTTTAATCTTTTTTCAATGTTTTTCTTTGGTCAGATTTTTGATGAAAAGCCTACATTCCAGCACGCCTCACCACGTACAGACGATGACGGTATTCATTAAGTACAAGCGAACCCATGACTTGATCTCCAATCTTATGACTGTGACTCTCCCTGAATGGTGACCCTTTCTCCAATCTAAAAGAACAGATTCCCTCAAGGGTCAGTGGATACAGAACCCCTGCCACGATGGTCAGCTCAAACTGCACATCATCCAGTTGTGGTATAAAAGACCCTGTCTTGGGAGATCTTATGGGGTACCGTTCAAGATTTCACAGATAACATGTGTAATCGATCATCCGGATTTACGACCAACGGGTCTTTAACTCATTCACTATACTGAATATTTTTGTTCCCATATGGTTAATACAGGGGTCATTGGGTTCCAGTATAAGCAGTAATAATGGGTATAGCATTCAAAAACTTTTTGAAAAAACATTTGCTAGAAGAGATTATACAAATAATTCCTTCTGCTGAACCAAAACCACTTGCCAAGAGCGTTTAATAGTATATTTGGGTCTCAGCAGTGCCATTAATTCTTTCTGTTCTTCATCCATGGTTGTTACATGTTTCCGCAGGGCGAGTCCAGGGTAGACAAACCAAAGTACCGGCAGTTTGAACTCTGCCTTCATGACTGTCTGCAGGTATCATACCAGTCATTTTGGGGCTAAGGTATACAAAGATTTAATCATAGATGTGATCAGTAACCATTCTTATCACATCAGTGATGTTGCTACTGGTGTTAAACCAAGACAGGTTTTAAGATTATTGCCAGCCCTATATGAATATAAAAACTGCATAGCTGATGCTACTGAAGTCCAACTATATACTACAGTATACTTGTGTGTTATATATTGAGAAAAAACTCTAACCAGTTTTATATAGCAAATGAGTTTATCGTTGCAATTCTCTCATGGAGATTTCAGACAGGTGTAAACCCCTATGAGCTAAATCTCTATCATGGTTCAGTATGTGAAAATTCATGGTAGCAGCAATGAGCATGCATGCATGCATTGCTCCAAAACTTGGTGTAAGTTCAGTTGATCTTAAGTTCCGATAACATACATGTAGTAGCATTCAAGAAAAGTGCTTATTATAAATCATGCAGTAGATTGTTGGTTTGCACCACCAAAATATAAACAAAGTACAACACATTGCTGCAATTAACTGAAAAAAGCATAACTCCCATATGCATATACATGTACTTGCCGTGATCACCTTTGTTTGCTCATTTATCAGCTATTTTACATTTTCTACCAAATTCAAAAGGCTGATGTCATTATGATTTATAGTTGAACACTTGGTCTGTGTAAGTTTTTTGATTGTTTCTGGAACAATTAATTACCATAACTCAAGATCATCTTTATGTACTCAACCCCTGTTGATAATCCTATTACTGTACTCCACTCTATGACTCTACATCTTGTTTCAACTCATGCATGTATAATAATCATGAGATTTTTTAGAAAGTCCACAGGAAGTTTGCAGCCATTTGATAGAGCCAGTAAAGCGTTCTGAGCCATGAAACAACTTTAGTACCAGCTGCTTTCACTAATGGTGCAGTCACACTTTCATGTAAAACCTGGCTTTAAGAGCCACTTGTGTGATACCCAGTGGGATTACGGCACGTATATGATACTTGAGGGGTCTACAAGGTGCTTACTGCAAATGAAGGCCAACAATTTCAAAATGTTCAAAATTTGTATCAAGTCAGCTCTGACAATTGCTATGGGGCCTACATGGGGCTATGGTTTTTACGTTGGCTTCTGTGGCGTTTCATGGATACCCTTTGTCTCGAGCCTTACGTAGCAGATACGGCTGATTGTACGAGAGTGAAAAGGGGCGAGTGCGTTGCTATGTTGTGACTTTACTTCGGCTATTAGGCTCCTTTGGGGGTAATAACAGTGCCATCAGCAACAACAAAGAAGACCTATGTGGGGTTTTTACAGCTACGTTTTACATGAAAGTGTTGATTGTGACATAGGAAATACTCCCTCAAACTGTATCCCAGGGAGATTCATGTACATAATCATATGTGTTTCATTTTTAATGTTTTGTGGATATATCATGTGAATGTGTATGTATACTTTCGTGTAAATATGAGAAAATAAGTCAAAGATAAGGCACTGACGATGCTATGATTTTGTAACTTGTTTGTTCCATTTATTGATGTGTATGTGGCAAAACTGCACTGCAAATATTAGCTTATATTGGTTTAGGTGCAAGAGGAAAAAAAATCATGGGAAAATTGCAATAAGTTTTTACTATGAAGTTAAGCAAAGCATCAACTTATTCAGCTTTTATCGGATATTCCTTGATGTAGGTGAACTAATCTATTTCCAAATTTTAGATGTTCCAAATCTTCTGAATATTTTAAGATGAAATGTAGAGAGTAAAAAGCTATTTTAATCATGTTTGTAATTATGAAATCATGGTTATGATTCTATTGAAATGTTTCTGGACCTAACCTGAATTATTTATATTTGCACGGTTTTATCTGTAAATTATTTACCAGTTTTATCAGTAAAGTTCTTAGAGACATCATCAACGTATTAAGCTCCATGTAAGCCCAGAATATCAACTTGTATGGTAATTCTGCTTTTCCTACATTTCATCTCAAGACAGCGCTAGAAACGATATATTACATGTTTAATTGAGATGTAGATTTTTATAGATTAAACACATATGAGGAAAAGACAACGTGCTGTTACAAAACCCATTTTCCCTGCTACTAGACAACCCTTTCCCTCACTACAGTGATGTGCAGTGTATTATGATCAGTGAAAAAAATATTCAATATGCCCTAAATATATAATTTTTTATTATTATTCAAAGATCTGTACTTGTCTGTGTGTTATATACTTCTATGCTCATTTTGAAGGAAACTTCATTTCTTATCAAAATATCCAGAATGTGAAGAATTTGCTTGTATTCGTAATGAATATTCAGTTATTAATTAAGCAGCTGCTGATGGCAAAACTTTTTATCATTCTTATCATTCTTTTTTTTTTGGAAATATTATTGTGCATGTGTAGCTAAAAAAAAGAAAATTTTCAGAAGAAATGGACAAATCACAGTTGAAATGCAAACCTGCATTTGACTTCAAACTATAAAAAAAAGAACAGTGTCTTTCTAAATATTTTCAAAGTTCTACACATCAAAATGTGTATACATGTTCAAGAAGTATGATGATGAAAGAAAGATTTGTAGTACAAACAAAAAGGAGCAAATTTATGTAATTCTGATCAGACTCACATACCGGTAGATAAACAAGAAGGTTTTCTTAATTATCAAAATGTATTTTAAAATGTATTAGTGAATCACACGTTTATGTATTTATTTGTAATACAGTTCTTTTTAAAAGCTTAAGGATGAACTACTATAGCATGAAAAAATGAAACGTACAGTTTGTTCTTTAGTTTTCTTGAAATAGATTATTTATTATACTTTGCTGCTTTATAAAAGAAAATATGTACATTGAGATTAACATCATGATTATACTGATTCATATTTACTTAACAGCATGAAAATGAAGATTGATAATCTTAACTACACATAAATAGTATGTATTGACTTCACAATCTTGCAAAGTCACAGTTGTGTTTCTGAAATACCAAGAAAGAGAACGAGTTCTTGTGCTGATCTTTGAACTTCTTTAGCTACAGTACATCTAATACATTCACACGTATTTCCCTCTAGTAATTAAGAAATTTCAAGATCTTGAATATATCTTTAGTACAAAAGCATGATTTAACTCTGATTTAATGATGATCATGTAATTGTCATTTATACATTAGTATACAGTAGTTAGTAGTATGTATTGCACAAGTTCATTTATGCCGCTGCAAGAGTTACTTGCTTTCTTAGCTACAGATGTGTCTGTTAACTGTATGTAGTCAAATATTAGACTGAGTTGTAAATTGAAGAAAGCTGAATGGTGAATCATTTTACACTGCCAAATTCGTAACCCTGTACAAAGGGCTATCTTTTTGTAGTTATGAAGTAGAATTCTAAGCATTTCATTACTTTCAGAAATTTATTGTAGTATGGTCATATATAATTTTGTACAAGGGTCGTATACAGTCTGTATACCCTTTTAAAATGTGAGCCACTCGCTATTCAAGTATAAGTACCGGTATCTCCTTTTCTATTATATATTTTAAACAAAATGTGATTTTATGTAGATGTGATTGAAACTTTGTAAGCCATGCAAGTGAAGATGAGTAACAACAAAAAACAAAAAACAGTTTAAGACACTTTTAAACATTTACTCTATTTTACTACATTCCCTATCAAAAAGTGCCATTTTCCTTGCTAAGTTATAAACAATGAAATGCCAGAAAATTTTGCCAATTATTTTGTTGTTAGAACAACTTTGAGTGGTGTTTATGATTTGTAGATAAATGTCATCATCTCTTGAAAAGTCATACATTAACATCATCATAATGAGAGAACAGGAATAACTGATACAATATATCACTTCCTCATCATTTCTATAGACTGCAAAACTGAACATTAGATATTAATACATGTATTAAATGTCATTTATATTGATAAATCATTATAAATCCTTTTTACAAAAGTTGAAAGTGTACTGACTGCAACTGATTTTGTCGGTAGCTTAGACCTGCAGAAAAAAGTATTACAACAAGAAAGTTATAGTTGCCATACATGATAGCATAAAACAGCATGGCATTACAACTATCAGCATTGTAGATCTGCTCCACTGGTACAGCTAATTAGAACTATGTGTGCCTAACATATCACCAGATAAATTACGATCCGGAGTTCATAAATAGTGTAGAAACTGCCATGTAAACCCAACAGGGTAACAAAGTCATTGAAATTAGTATTTGTATCAGCTTTCTATACATTTATTTTGTATATGTACCATGCTCATAATAAAAATTTTAGAAGTTCATATTCGAGTTGCTTTTCAACAACAATTGACAAATAAGTTGGCTTCATCAAATCAGATTTCATCCATTCTTTCAGTTCAGTTTTCTGTTTTAATTTTTAATTGTGAAACAGCCATAAATCGCTTAACCCTGTTTGTATATTCGAGTGCACAAAAGGGAAGTAGACTATGAAGAAAATAAATGAAGGAGATTAAAGGCAAGTTCTTGGTGAAGGTGAATTAATAATGTTAAAACTGGTGGGAAACGGTACAAAGCTTGAATTGTGATCATTTTAAATGACAGTGGTCAATGGCATCTCTCACCACAGTGAAAAGAACTTGCACTCTACTTCAGAATGGTGTAAGAAATATTGATTTTGATGATGTAAGTGAACCCCAAAGTGTTCAGCAGTGTCATGATTACTCAATGAACATGCAATTTTTCACATAAAGGGGCATCATAATAATGCATATAAAGAAGATCTTGTATTGTTTTCAATGTTCCACTTTAGACAATGCTGAATTAAAAGTTAGCACAGTTCTCCAAACATATGAATTAAAAAATAATAATTTCATCCTTCATGTAAAGAATACTCATTGTATGATTTGCACTAAAGTTAAAACCAACACGTGATGTTGAGTTATTCTGTTCTCACAAACAAAAATAAATGTTCATGTTTTGGAGATAAAGAGGGAGTGTATTGACAAAGCATTTATTGAAAAGGAATCCTAATCAAGTACATGTAGTTATTTTTTAATATGGAAATTGCTAACTGTTTTCATTAGCAAAGTATAGATATGAAACAAAGTAAATTAACTTTATTTGAAGTGACACTGCATATTATAGCTATTGAGATTTAAGTTACAGAGCACCTGTTATCTTCTGCAAAATGGCATGTATACTATTTAAGTGAAGTAGTATTTTTCTTGCATTCAAATACTTTGATAAACTTATGCTCATTTGCTTGTGGCTCGTTGCTTATAATGAACAGACTCCTCAAAGAGATCTGCAAATAAACTAATAAATTTGTGAAATTAAATATAAAGTTCAGGATGTGTGGACTCACTACATTATTCATGTTTTTTTGTTCGTTCCATAAGAATGTGAAGAAAAGACAGAGACAGAGAGAAAGAGGGAGATGGGTGCATATTCAAACCAAGCGAAGATAAAGGTTTGGACTTCAACTTGTGCAATGATGGAATACAGAGATTGAAATGATGAATGCAAAAGTTGGAAAAACTTACATAAGATAAGCAAAGAACACTTAAAGCCCTTCTAAAATGTTGGGAGCCCCAAATTCGCCAGAAAGTTCATTTAAATTGTTTCATAATGTGAACCAGAATGTCAAAGATATTCCCCCTCTCCCCCCTCCCAATATTGATAAAAGAAAAGTAATTTGGGTTTTCTGTATTTGTATTCTTTCATCAATGTTTTACTACAAACTCATTTCTTTTAAAAATCCTTGCAGAAATGTGTCTGAAATGACATCCTCTTCAACATATATTTAAGTGAAATGTTGCTGTCAAATTTGTGGGGCTACCAGCACTTTAGAGCGGCTTTGAAAGCAGTGAGGGAGATTTGATAATAGGACAGTAGGTAAAGACAGAACAAGAAGTGTATGACTATAAGGCATATCAAAGATAGTCAAATGTGTACATGGGGAGTGAGGACATAAGAAGTGTATGACTATAAGGCATATCAAAGATAGTCAAATGTGTATAGCAAACATGGGGAGTGAGGACATAAGAAGTGTATGAATATAAAGCATATCAAAGATAGTCAAAATGGCACACTTGGGGAGTGAGGACAAAAGAAGTGTATGAATATAAAGCATATCAAAGATAGTCAAAATGGCACACTTGGGGAGTGAGGACAAAAGAAGTGTATGAATACAAATCATATCAAAGATAGTCAAATGTATAAGCACACATGGGGAGTGAGGACACAAGAAGTGTCTGACTATGAGGCATATCAAAGATAGTCAAATGTGTATAGCACACATGGAGAGTGAGGAGGACACAAGATGTGTATGAATATAATATCAAAGATAGTCAGATGTACAGTATAAGCACACAGTGGGAGTGAGGACACAACAGTGACTATAGTATAAGGCATATCAAAGATATTTTGCCATCAAATTTGTGGAGCTCCCAACACTTTAGAGGGGCTGTAAAGCAGTGAGGGAGATTTGATAATAGGACAGTAGGTAAAGAGAGAACAAGAAGTGTATGACTATTAGGCATATCAAAGATAGTCAAATGTGTATAGCACACATCGGGAGTGAGGACACAAGACCAAAAAGTCCAAATACTCTGAAAATGGTTCAGTTTTTTTCATCTCCAATAATGTACAAACATGTTTTAACTTATTAAAATTGCGACGTAAAATAATGCTTCATTTTCATTGTTTTAAGTATGTGTCGAAATCATGTTGTTGTGTGTTCAATATGCGCCTTTATGTTTTTATTTTATGTCTCATTTCCATTTATCAAATTGATATCATGAATATTTTCAGTGTTTCATTAATTGACAATCTATGGTACCAGTAAATATATTTTTCAATTGCTTCTTTAATTTTGTCATTAACTATCGTTTACATTATCGTTTTAAAGGTAAAGACCAGTATTGGAAACGCCCCAATTTCAAAAAATGAAATGGAAGCTCTCATTACCAATCATGTGAAAGAATATGTTTTGACTAATACATGATGATATAAAATTTGCCGGGAAACCGCCTACTAATTCATATATTTGGTAAATTGGTTTCTCTCTTGGTCTGTGAGAGATACAGGGTAGTCCCATATACGTCTTTCTGTGTATAGTGCGTGTAACTTTACGAAGAATGGGCCAAATTTCTTATCATTTTGATGATTCCAAAACCTTGCAGATGCTAGATGCTAGATGATCAACATTTTCTGATTGATTCCACAACGTTTCTTTCACAATGCAATCGCATGACCATTACTGGTCTTTACCTTTAATTAATATTAACGTTTAGTCATTATCAATCTGTTTTGTTCATTATCATCATAATTTTTCTCACTATTTTGTCGAGAGCGTATTTTTGTATATTGAATAACTTTATTTTTTATTTGTGTTATTTAATTTTCTGTGTTAAATTGTCAAATGAAAACTGTTTGTAAACTTGTCCAATACCCCAATGTGGGTGGCATGCGAATTAATTGTCTTTGTCATTGTCATATTGTCATTGCCACTAATTTTATGACATCACACAATTAAGATCAGTGCTTTTTCTTAGTTTAAAATGTTGCTGTTTCGGCGTTTTATAGTTGGTGTTATTCTCGGTGTGGTATTTATGGCGGCTTAAAAATGATTTTAAAAATGTATAGTTAACAAACGTGTTGTTGGTTATTTTTTGAATACCTTTGTTTTGGTTGTGTTGATATTTTTAAATGATGATATTGTTATCACAACTTAATTTTTTACACCATTGTGTGTTTGTGTGTTCTACTTTTAGGGATCGGAGGTGTGAAATTTTAAAGTTCATTCAGCGTTCCATACCCATACTGCGGCCGCTTTTCGATCGTGTTTTACTTTGTCTGAAACTTTACGCCCGTGCTCAGTTAATTATAGTCATTTTTTCTGTTTTCTGTTACTTTAGAGTTATTTTTTTTACGTTGTGTGTCTTGTGTTTCCAGCCATCATGCCTGGTGTTTTTAAGGTTTGTGTGGTGGAGCAATTTGAAGTTAGAAGGCCTCGAGGCAAGGAGCCGCATGTGTTTGAGCTCGTGCTCGAGTCGGGTCAGTCAGAGCCAGTTGGTGTTTACTGCCATTTCCCCGATGATCAGGTGGCTAAGGATCTCTTGGCGTTAATGCTAAGAAAGAAGGTCATGCTAGCCAAGGGAACATTGAAGGGTCGGAACCTATCATTAACTAAGGAATCCAAGGTATTTATTTTGAGTTTTTTGTTCGTTATGTTTTTGTTTTTGTTTTTTTTCTGTTTTGTGTGTGATTGTTGGGGTCTATATTTAGCTGTAAGTTTCGGACAGTATGCCAGAGACACTGTAGAACTACATTTGCAATGGAAAACATATCCTTAAATATCACATTTTAACGATGTAATCGTCGTCCCCGCTACTTGAATATGATAGAGTGTTTTACGCGTGTTTGTAAGGTATATGGGTACCATAGTACGAGCTGTATTTCATGTATTTTTTAGATTTAGAGGCAAATTTTGTGTGTCGCAAGCTCAAAAGTATTTCATCGCATGTTATATATCAATGCAGACACCGACCCTACTAAAACCTAGAAGCCTATACCAAATGTTGTAAACATTTATCAAATGACCAAATATAGGTCTAGATTAAGAGTTAAAATTGGTTAGGCCCTATGTGTATTACTGGTACATGTTTTGTGTTACTTTTGGTGTTTTTGTTTGTTTGGAAGATGTTGATGTAAGATGGGCTTTTCTGATTCATAATGTCCAAATCCTATATTTGGGGTTATTTCTTTCTATTCATTTTCACTTGTTTTTCAAATTATGAAAAAATATTTCTTCGTTTATCATTTTATCAGAAAAGAAACCCAGTTTATAATAGTGTATTGCCATCACAATATTTAGTCCCATTTTCACTGTTTTGGAGGTTGTTTAGTCCATTCGTGGAAGTTTTGGGCTGCATGTACAAAGTCAATAGCAAGCACGCAAGCGCGCCGTGCGTTTACCCAACAATCAAACACAAGCGGCCGGAGCTGGTATCCCACGACGAGCTGTCTGTGCCAAACACCACCCTTGCGGTGATCAGAAGTTGGAATCTGAATTAGTCGGATATATCGTGTGTGTGTGCTACGGTACCCCGCTGCATTGATTTAAAAGATGTGTTGAGCTACTTTTGAGCTTGCGACTCACACAAAGTCGGGCTCTAAATCTGCAAAATTCTTGTAATACAGCTCATTTTATGGTTCCCATATTCCTTTCAAACACGCGTTGGATACTTGATTTTTGAGATTCGGGTAGCAGGTTGCCGATTGCACTCCTATAATGTGATATTTAGGGATATATTTTTTAATGCAAATGTTTTTTTTATTGGCTCTGGCATGGTGTTGTTTGTGTGGGATACAGTATGTGATATATTTATTATGCTGTATTACGCAATGTCCTATCAAGGGGTTTTACCATGCATCCAACGTGCCGGCCGAAATCTGCACAGGGGCAGAAATACACCTCCCTTTCTCTTGATATAGTATACATTTTTTCACAGGTTCCATGGCACACTGCTGCACAATACATTTTGATGTGCATAACGATGGTGAGATGCGGGTGGATGTGCGCCTGTGTGAAGTTGTCTGCAGTAAAGTCTCAGAATCTGGTCAATTAAATTACAATTTTTTTCTTTATACACCGTACCAACGCAATTATTCTTTGGTCTACAGTGTATATTGTAATAATATTATGTCTGTAGGATGTCTATGTTACGAATAATAAGTGACGCTGCCAGCCGCTCGGCTTTTCCAAATTTGGGTGGTATATTTTGAGCAGTTTTGGACAATATGTTTCGAGCACGGAGTTTGCCTTTTTTTAGCTTTTCATTCATCCTGGCTCAGCTCAGCTGCAAATACGGCATGTTTTGCAGGATTAGGGTAAGGTACGGGTAAGGGGTTAGGTTATATGCTCCCTGACGTTGGGTTTAGGTGTCTTTAAGATGCATTGTTTTGAAATAGAACCTACTACTGTCAAATGAATGCAAACCAAATGATCTTAGGTTGTTGGTTATTATTGGGTTTTTTCCCCACCTCCATTTTCTCTTGCCTCCTCCCTCCTTGCATGGGGTTGCCCTTTTTGCATTTTTGCATTTTGGCATAATTGAGAGATTTTTTTTTAGCATCGTGCAGTCTGTTTATTAGTATGTGCATACATACATACATACATTTATGTCAGCAGCACATTTACCAACTTTCGTGTATAAATTTGTTTAGTGGTCCATTTTCTGAAAATTATGGGTCAAAATCGTCATCTAATGTTTTCTAATCCTATGCTGGCATGATTTGATCAAATTCTCATTCTTTTTAGTCTTTCTGAAGGCAAAATGCTCATGCAAGAAATCTGTGCTCGAGTGAAAGTAGCATGTGTTTTTGCCACTGGTTTTACATATATTTGTTTTCTTTTTTTGTTATGTTGCATCAAATGGTGTGGTCCTGTTGGAAATAGTGTTTGAGGTTCGTTCTTGTCATTTTTTAAATATTTTTTTTGCACTGCTTAGTGTGGTGTTGAAGTATCAGGGTTTCATTTTATCATTAGAACTTCAGGGTTTGTGTTTGGTTAATATTTAATGTTTTGTGTTGTGTTGTTGATTTTATATTTTTGGGCAACGTTCTTGTTTTATATTTTTGTTGTAGGTTATCACTCAGACATCAAATTTTGAGATCGATGATGCCAAGGTGGACCTCATCATCAGGCCCGCAGTGGTGAGCCTTGGCTTGGCAGCCACCAGCCCCAACAACAAGCGTCTGTCCGTTAGGGCAACAGTTGCAGAGGTAATTATTAGGTTACTGTATTGTTAATCTATCAGTTTGGCGTACAGGGCAGATCCTTTGTATACTTTTAAGGGTTTGTTTTTAGCTCTTGTCCTTCTTGGTGGTGGGTTACACATTGTTTTTATGTTAGAGTTAAAAATATGTAAATGCTTTTGTGGTGCTCCAAAAGTTATTTATTAGTGTACAAAGATGGTATTAGGTTTAGAGGTTCATAGTGTTTGGATGGTGTTATGCCAATGTGGTTTGCCTTTGTTATGTTTTTACGTTGATGCATTTTGCTTTTTTTACATTGCTGTGTTGTGCCATCAATTGTGTTAGTTATTTGTCTCAATGGATGGTAAACAATGTAGATTTTGGGAAGAGTTACATAATGTTAGATCTATGCCACTTTTTTTCAGTGGTATTTTGTTCTCTATATCAGTCTTTGTTCCTACTGATAGTTGATGTGGGCTCATTGTGTATGCCACATATTTTGTTAATGTTATTTGTTCTTATAGGTTATTTAATTTTTGGGTGTTTTTTTTTTTTTGTTTTACATGTAATTTTTTTTAATGCCTTGTATCATGTTTTGTATTTTTTTGTAGATCGGCTCTTTGGTGTCTACGCCGACGTTCAAGAGGCGTCGACTAATGTTGAAAGATGCTGATATGGAAGGGTCGCTGGGCCTCACTTTGTAAGGCTCAGCGGTTGAGAATGTCACTATGGTTGTAAACGACACCATTGTTGTCACCACGGTGTTGGCTCAAGACCAAGCCCTATGTTCGACGCAGCAAACCTGCATTGAGGTATGTTGTCTTTGTGGGTTTTGTTGTTCCGATGGAATATATGGGCGTTCATTAATTTTTGTTATATTTTTGTGATGTTTTTGTTTTATAGCAGGATTGCTCATTTTGGTATAGAAACATGCTTTCAGGGGCTTTGTTTGAACATGTTCATACCATTTTTTCAAATCATTGCTTTTTTTTTTCTAAGATTTAAGGAGTCCACAGACAGACATCTTATAATGTTGGAATTGTTTAGGGCGAAATATTTTTGAGGCTGTGTGATGGTCTGGATTTTAAAAGCCCCACAGATCTATTTGTATTTTTTGCCATCACCCTAGAAAAAACTTCCCAATCAATGCCAGTTGGTAACCTATGTTAATCTTTAAAAAAATGTTATTAGAGAGCTGTGCTGATGGCATAGCCACCTGTCACTGACCCTGCTGTGTGGTTCATTCCACCTGGCGAAACTAGTGCTGATACACTATAGATGTTCCTAGTGTAGATGTTAATCATAGAGATTATGCAATGTTCTCATGTTCCAGAGCTTTGTTGTTTTTAAATAGTTTTTGGATGTATTTTTTTCTATGTTTGGAGGGCAGGTACATGTTCATGAAGTTGTACATGTTGTGTGCTTGTTCTTTTCGGTGGTTCACATTATATTATTAAACTCTTTGTTGTATTATTTTTGTGTTTATGTAATTTAAAAACATTTTATTGTTTCACAAAATGTGATAGGTTGTTGTGTTTACCTGCCCAATATGTTTTGTAGGTCAGTGATAAAATGTCATAGGTAGGACATTCATCACATATTCATAATTTTGGCAAAAATCTACAGAATATGTTTTTGTAATTTTTGTTTGTAACGGTAGTACGGAACATAGTGTTTTAGATTTAAAAGTGCATTTAAAGTGCACAGTTTCGTTGCTGTCGGTTGTGTGGTTTATCTTGTGTGATGTGTTTTCATTTGATGTGTGTTTAATTGTTTTATGTCTCTATTTGTATATTTATAGGTAGAGGAGGCTGTTACAAGTGATGGCCTGGTTATTGGGACATCAGCTTTGGATGATGGGTGAGTGTTATTTTTGTGGCATATTTCTGATGATAGTGTTTGATGTGTTTTGGGGTCTTTTATTCAGACTTTTCAAAACGGTTCTAAGATGTGCCCTTACCTTTTTAAAGCATTGGCATGCTCATTTGTGTCATAGAGTTAAATGTTTTTAATTATGTGGCTACCACATATTTGATGTATTTGATATTTGCAATTTAGAGTATATATGAGGTTGATGTGTGCTTTCATTTATTACAAAGGCCTTTGGTTTATTAGGTAACCCCTAAAATTCCATTTGGGAATTTGTGGATATCTATTAGAGTGTGTGGTAGATTGTTGTTGCAGAGTGTTAGGGTTCATAGGATGTTTTTCTATTTTGTGGTGGCCCAAAATATTTTAAAAATTAATTTATATCTGTTTTGCATTGTAAAGTTGTATCATCATTTAGTTTTTTTCCGTTGCTAATTATTTTGGTTACATTTAAATGAAAGTTGGTATATACTGCTTATTGGCGGAAATATCTAAAGTGTACTATATGTTTGTTGGTTAACCATTTTTTGTCATTTGGCATTTGTATCTGATTTTATTTTTTCTGGTTGTGTTATTTTATTGCAGATTTCCGATGGATGTTGTCTTAGAATCGTCTTGCAATGTCCCGAGGGCGCGTGCAACATCAAAGGCACAGAGGCCCTTCCAGCCCGCGTGCACTATCGTATGTCAGAAGGCATGGTGGTTGAGATGTCTATCGTGACTGACGAGTGATTTTTTTCAATTATTTTTTTTTTGTCTTGTCGGTATGTTCATTAGTTTTTATCGTATGTTTAGATGCATGATTTATTTATTTTAGTCGGTAGTATTAGAATAAAAAAAAACAACATATTAATCCCATGTTTTTTTTGTATGTAATGTAAGTTATGCTTAGTTTTCATCTACAATGTATCACTGGTCATGGTTTTTTTAGATGTGTTTCAATATTTTTTATCCAAGGTCTATATAAAACCCATTTTTATGTGGTGGTTTGTGTAAATTATGGTATTTTGTATCTGGGATATGTGTGTCTAGTGTAAGATAGTTTCACGAAATGCATTTGGTGGCTTGATATCATCCTTTTTAGTTGGGAAGATGTCTTGATATGGATCTAAAAAATTGGAACCAAAATTCTTTATTTTTTATCACCACAAGTTTAATTATTGCATATCACATATTTTTTAAGCTTAGCTATTCCTTTTCATTTTATGCACGCATGATAGGTCTATTTAATGTTGTGTGATTAAAATCTATAAAAAGTATGGAACAAAAATGTCATATGGCAGTCTGAATTACGCAATTTAGATCACATTTCAAGAAAGTTCATTTCCTCATGTTAGTATGTCCCCTCTTTCAGGGGAAAGTGGGCAGGTAAAACGGATTTTGTTTCTTCTAACTAGAGGTGTCAGCTTGAAATGGGTATTATGCACGATAGAAATTGGCTAAGTAACGAAAATTGATGTTTTTATTAATTTCCCATAAATATTGTACACCAGGCTACTGATGACGAGAAC
This sequence comes from Hemicentrotus pulcherrimus, assembly GCA_003118195.1. Lineage (NCBI taxonomy): Eukaryota > Metazoa > Echinodermata > Echinoidea > Camarodonta > Strongylocentrotidae > Hemicentrotus > Hemicentrotus pulcherrimus. The sequence continues at coordinate 63,937 of BEXV01000538.1, read as the reverse complement.
ATTAAATTAATATTATGATGGAACCCAATTTGTAATTCATCGCGGATATATCGTGGATAAAAATATTTTGAAATAGGATTTTTTTTTTTTAAATAAATAAAATCCGTACAGCCAGGTTCAGAAACGGATAATTGTTTTTTTTTCCAATTAGAGGTGTTAGCTTTAAATAGGTATTATATGCCCGATAGAAATAGCCAAAATTAGGATTTTTTTTGTTTATGTATTCATTTTCCTTAGTTATTGCACCCTGGCTGCTGATGAAGAGTGCATAGTATTTTTTTAAATAAATAAAGTCCATACAGCCAGGACCAGACATGCTTTGTGTATCTGGTTCAGAAACGGATTTCGTGTTTTCTCATTAGAGGTGTTAGCTTTAAATGGGTATTATGCCCGATAGAAATTGCCAAAATAAGGAAAATGTTTGTTTTTTAAGTATTCATTTCCCTTAATTATTGCATCCTGGCTGCTGATGAAGAGTGCATAGGATTTGTTTAAATAAACAAAATCCGTAAAAGCCAGGATCAGACATGCATTGTGTATCTGGTTCAGAAACGGATTTCGTGTTTTCTTATTAGAGGTTCCAGCTTTAAATGGGTATTATGCCCGATATAAATTGGCAACATATGGAATATGGTTGTTTTATTTATTGCACCAAGGCTGCTGATCACGATTGCATTTATTTCAATATTTACAGAGATACAATCATTTTTTCATAAATGTGCTGACGTCATAAATGCTAGTTCGTATTTTGAGTTCGAATTGAAGAACATTATGATTTCAAAAATATGCTGACGTCATAATATGCAATTTCGTATTTTGAGTTTGAAGGACATTGTGATGACATCAGAATATTTTTAATGGCCAAGTGAAAAATTGGGGTCCAGGTGCTACAATGGATTTTGTATAAGCATGTGTTTACCCATATATACTATGTATTACATAAGCTTGCGCGCACGGACATTTATGTTAAACGGACGCTCATTCCGGCGCTAATGCTCGCAAAAGATTTGAAAAGGTAAGCATGTGTTTGCCTATATAGACTATGTATTACATAAGCTTGCGCGCACGGACATTTATGTTAAACGGACGCTCATTCCGGCGCTATTGCTCGCCTAAGATTTGAGGAGAAGACATCTTCCTTAGGGATAACACGCAAGAAGTAATTGATCAAGTGAAAATAGGGTAATAAGTAAGTATATATGGTTGTTTATTACATTATTTGCCATTCTATGTGTTTTAATATTCAAAGGACATGGTACAGGAAAGGTCAAACAAACAAAAAAGGGAAGAAAAAAATTGTTGGAGACGCCCGGACTCGAACCAGGGATCTCGAGGTCGGGAGTCAAGTGCGTCACCGGTATACCAAAACATTTCCCAAAGTGATTAAACGTAATAGAAAATGGAATTCTCAAATCCCACTTTATCCCACATTATCCCGGCATCTGACCAAAAAATAAAGGGCACATTTGTGAACATACTTGATGCTCAGCAAAACACGCAAAATGTGAAAAAATGAAATGCCTCCTTTAATCGCAAAAAAAAAAAGCCATGATGCCTTTGTCAAAATGAAAGATCGTAGCAACTTTAATTGTAGAGAAACGTCTCAGCTGGAACATATCAAAATTTGGAAGAAAATCGATCAATATTTACAGAGATACAATCAAGTTTCCAAAAATATACTGACGTCAAAATATGCAAATTGAAATTTGAGTTCGGCCATTATGTCGTCATGAGTTAATTGAGGGTCAAATGAGACATAAAATCATATCTTCGATTCATACTCTATCAAAATATGAACAAAATTGGGGTCACCTTACATTCTAAAGAGCTACAATGGATTTTGAATAGGCATGTTTTTGCCCGTATATGCTATGTATTAAAAGAGCTCCCACGCACGGACGTGTATCTTAAACGGACACCCACTCCGTTATTATTGGTCAGAAAATGGTGAACATGGTATCAAAATGCTTGAAAAAATGTGCTTAATATGATGACAAAACTTTGGTGATTCTATCTTGCAAAATGCCAAAACGCGTGAAAATGCGCGTGTGCACGATTTTGTATAAAATGCTTAGAATGGCCTAAAACGTTTGCAAAATGATTTTGAGACAATTTTGAGCATTTCGAAATTTTATGCGCGCATTGACGCCGGACACACACGTTTTTTGACCTGCAAATAACAGGACAGATATTGACCTTGATCATGATAAATATGAATGAGAAATACGTTTTGGTTATGAAGATATGATCATGAGTTGATTTTCGTAAAATTTTACAAAATGGCCCCTAGATGACGTCATCAGTCAAGGTCAAGCTTGACAAAATTTCTGAGCTTTGTACATATGCCTATACATATGTGTGCCAAATTTGAAGGCATTTGATCCAGCCATTTTCAAGTTATCTTGTCCACAAAAAAGTGGTTAGAAATAAGAAAAATAAAGAATAAAGAATAAATAAAGGCAATTCTAACAAAATTATAAGGTGGTCTGTACGTTATACAGCCCACCTGATAAATAAAGAATAAAGAAAGAAAATTCTAGCAAAATCAATAGGTATCTGTCATCGACAGACCACCTAATTAAGAGAGATACGGAGAAAGAGTATTACATATCCAGAGAGAGAGAGAGAGAGAGAGCGAGAAAAGTGAATGAAAGGCCTGTAATTTGATTCTACCTTATCTTGTGGTTACCAGTAAGTTTTGTTATTACAAAAGATAGGCACACACGTCATCAATAGAAAACTGATGATAACAAAGGTGCTTTATAACCAAGCCTGATATCGCGATCAATAAAACTTAGAAATATTATGTGAAGAGAGCTAAGGTAGAAGCCATAATAAAAGGAGAACTGAGCAGTAATAAAAGAGAAAGACTATCAAAAATGTTACATTTAATGATCCATGACCGCAGATGATGAGCTTTGACTTCAATTCTATGTTTATGGATGAGTTACATTTTGTGCAACACATCACTTCAGATGTACTGCATCAGCAACAGCGCCAACTATGACATAGGTCTGAAGAAGTTTACCAAAACGGGTGATTTTTCTGATCGTGAACAACCAAGTATATTTCAAGTTACTTTACTAATCAAATGAGCCTCCTCAGTGATTTAAGCCATGTACGAGTTTGTATTCTTCATCCAACCCTGCGCTTATCTGATTGAAAAGATTCATGTTTCCTGCAACATGAAAGCTGGACATTGAATACAGAGTCTAGTCTAAGGTGATAACCAGCCGTAAAACCAGAAACTCTTTGCGACAAGAAACTTTCATAAATTGTGAAAGATCGCCATTTTAACAGAAGAAACTTTAATAGTTGCGAGTTATCTATTTGAAGCCTGAAACTATTGCGGATAGACCAATGTGCAAGGCTACTGAAGTCTTATCTAGAATATGGGGAAAATGTCCAAGAAGGTTCTCTTCTATTATGTATAGGGCAAGAAGATAGTTGTTTCAAAGTGAACTATGCGCAAGGCTACTGAAGTTTTATCTAGAATATGGGAAATATGGGGAAAATGTCCATAAGGCCCAGCGCTTACAAAACATGATCCAACTGCAATCAAATTTTGGAAGAACTTATAACAGCATTTTATAGGAACATTCAAATATTTTAAATCCTAATGATTGAGGATCTGATTACTCATGTGATTTATGAAATCTAAATTTGGTGGATTTCAAGCTTCCTTGATGAAAGAAAAGGCTATATAGCTCAGAATCATAGTGATGTCAGACCAGTAATACAATTTGAAGGCGATTCAGCATTTATTCTGACAAGAAGGCTTAAAGGCACTTAAATTCTGGCTGTTAGTATTCTTATCATTGATTACAATCTAAATCAGCAAAAAAAAAATTTTAAAAAACATTTCCCTGATATGAATTGCCATTTCTTCAAGAATCGCGTGATCAAACCTTACTATTGATAAAATGGGGAAGCAGGGATGACGGTTTGGAAGCGTTGAGGATGGCTTGCATCACCTCCTGGCTGGGACAGAGACAGTCATAAAATCCTCTGCTGCCGTCACCTTCCCTCCTGGAAACGTTGCTCTAGTTTGATCAAGGAGCTTCTGAACAGTCTCATCCCCTTCCTATTGCCAACAGAGAAGAGTATTAGAGATATAGTGCAAGAGATATGGAGCTGTAAAAATCATTTACCATTAGGAAAGGAGTATTAGAGGCATGCGCAAGAGAAATGGAGCTGCAAAAATCAAAGTAAGATAATGGTATGATATTTTTCATCAATTTTAATAAAAATTGTTAGTTTATGATGAACTACTTTTTCTTTTAAGATGTGTCAATATATTCGCCTCTCTGGTCTCTACCCAGGTATAGTAAAAATGGGTACCTGGTTGAATTGTATTCCATAAAATTGAGCCCCTTTAAAATGGCAGCTGGGCTAAAGCCAGGGTAATAATAGTACATTGTAAGCACCTTTTGCATTACTTCGGATGGATATGCGCGCAGGCTAAATGTAGCCCTTATCAATATCTATTAAAGCCCCGCTGCACTAGTTTGGCCAGGAGGGATTAGACCTCCCTGCATGGTCACTGACAGGTGGTTATCTCATCAAATCAGCTCTCAATTAACATAAGAAAAAGAGGATCATGGGGGGCCAATGATCACCAATTTGGCATTGTTTGCTATATAGAGGGCGTAAGTAGCTATAAGTAGTGCAGTGGGACTTTAACATGAAACATCAGAAAAACTTTTTCATGTGACAAAGGTTTTACACATTATGTAATCACCTTGCCCTGATGTGACAATGGATAGTATCTCTGACTGAAGTGTGTGATGACCAGATGCTCGCATTGGATTTGAGCAGCAAACCGGCCTGCCATGGCTGTCAATCAGAGGAAAGAAAAAAAGGGGAAAAAAGATGATACATGACAATGTACATTGAGATACAAAAATGAGCTAAAATAAGAACATTATGAGAGGAAGGTCTGAAGTTATCAGTTTCAATCTACCAATCTTTCTGTCCTTTAATCTTTCACAATGATAACCTGAAATCTCTCGATCTTGTTGAATCATGGTTAACAGTCAAATGTAAATCAATATCCCTTGAACCAATTAAGTTTAATTTTCTGACAACTAGATTCCTTTATATCTTCCTTTTTTATTCCTTCTCATAGATTTATAAAGTTTGGTTGGAATTTTGCAAATTATTTTCAGTCCTTGTTTTCAGTTCTGGAAATGGAACTGTGAATGCTAATCATGCATAGGGTGGATTGTTTAGACCACCCAAAATGACAAAAACAAATGTAAACAGTACTCAAGTACTTCGGAAGATATAAATCTGCATCTACCTATCCTCAACCAGGTGTAGTAAGTGTGGGGATAGTGTAGAAACAAATTGCTGTAAGAATTGAAATCAGTAGCCTAAAGCCAAGGAAATATTGGAGCACCTTGGGTATACTGGATGCACTCCATACAAGAAACCAATTTTTAATTTGACACAGATATTCAACATTCATTTAAAGGAAATATTATGGAGGGCAAATGTTGAAAAGTATTACCTCTGGAAAAGAAATATTGATTACTTGTATTAAAAAAAGTATAATTAATTTTGTGACATAAGTATACTTTATTTGTTTTTCTTTGTAATCAATATAATTATGTGTTTTTTATGTAACGGTATGTACTATTCCATTAATAAATGATGGGAGAAAAAAAATATTTAAACTAGATGGAACTTCGACTGTGTGTGTCGAAAATGATGCCTCCGTCATAGAGCAATTGAACAAATTAAAACAGAAGAAATTTTTCAAATTCAAGTTCATTTGTAATCCATTAACAGGTTTTCAGAATATCTTGATTACAAGCAATTTCTCATATACACATATGACCATTTGATCTTTGACCTCATGACCCTAAAATCTACTCAGTTCATTGGCTCTGCAAGATGTCCAGAGTTAAATAGAAACAATCTTTCAGTTCTAATGAGAATGCATTCACAAACTATTTGTGCACACATAATGAGCACATGACCTTTGACCTTTGACCTCATGACCCAAGAATCTACTCAGTTCATTGGCTCTGCAAGATACATACATTACCAAAGTTTGGCAGGAACCATCAATCGGTTCTTGAGATAATGCGATCACGATCTGTTTTTGCATACATAATAAGCACTGTGACCTTTGACCTTAAACCTCGTGACCCCAAAATCTAATCAGTTCATCGGCTCTGCTAGATACATACATGACCAAAATTTGGCAGGAATCCATCAATCGGTTCTTCAGATAACGCGATCACGAGCTGTTTTTGCATACATCGTAAGTGCTGTGACCTTTGACCTTAGACCTCGTGACCCCAAAATCTAATCAGTTCATCGGCTCTGCAAGATACATACATGACCAAAGTTTGGCAGGAATCCATCAATCGGTTCTTCAGATAACGCGATCACGAGAACGGGACGGACGGACAGACGGACAACCCGAAAACATAATGCCTCCGGCAACTTCGTAATGGAGGCATAAAAATTAAGATTTAAATGATCTCATTGGTTTGGATTCCTGGGCCATCATACAAACAGTTGTGATTGATTTGAATCAATCGTTATTCCTCTAATCAATTGCAAGTTTGCAGTTCCCTATCTCTTATTTACATAGTTGTATTTAATTTCATGAACTGTTTAGAAGACAGGGCCCTGGTTAACCATCAGAAATAAAGCCTAACCTGGTGTGGAGTGCCCTCTTCCGGTGCATAGATCCTGATGCTCATCTGCTAGGGTAGCTTCATGGACAAGGAGGTCTGCATTCATGGCAATGGGAATGATTCGAGATGACTCCTTTGTGTCTCCAAGGATTACTATCATGATCAAAAAGAAGAAAGAAAAAAAAAACAAGATGAAAAGAGCTGCATCTCTGAATATGTGTCCAGTTAATTTCAGTCAATTAAAAATGACATTTTTTCCAAGACATTTGTTTTCATGGCATTTGGAAGTGTTTCGAGAGGACTCTTCTGTGTCTCCCAGCACTACTTTCATGATCAGAAAGAAAAATGCATTCAATATGTATTGGAATACATACTTTCCCTACATATCTCTGCTTCACATCCAGGGCGGGTTTTTTTTCTGACAATGATCTTTGAAATTATTGTCATTTCAGTAAAATGATTTTGATTTTCACAAATCTAATTCTCAATATTTCATTGGTGCTTGTACAGATGTCTATCCTGGAGAAAAACATGCAATGCACAATATACACGTTTATTGGTTTAAATTTGTTATGGTAACTAAAATACTCAAACACAAGAACCGCATCATTTGCATGCATTCTTTCTCCATTAGCATTGAATTATGGATAAGGTCGAAGAAGAACAAACACATTTTGTCCTGAGTATGTATGTGGCCATTTTGTTGGTAGATCAGTTGAATGGAACAATTGGGGTTGATAACAATGATAAGTCTTGATTTCATAGCCTTGACACAAACTGTTCACTTACCCTTGAATGAATTATCTGTGATTTAAGAAAAAATCTAAACATTTACATGATTTAAATGAGATATTCAAAGATTTTGTCCACAAAATGTTCAATGTGTAGGCAATGGATTTAAGCTCATTTATCCCGTTCAATTTGTTGGCAATTTTGTTAGAGCATGTCCCCCCCCCCCTCCCTCCCCCACTCTCCTCATTCAAAAAATGTAGTTGATGGCTATGCAAACAATGTAACAAACACAGCATAGAGAGTATTCCACTTTACATTTAATAAATCATCAAGAGGTAATGAAATGAAACTAAGACCAACTGTTACCAATTTTTCTTCCTTGTCTTGTTGGTCCAACAACATCTTGGGGTTTGATAACCGAGCCATCTGGAGATTCAATCTCGTGTCCAGCTTTGATTCTGGCATACAGTGGACCTGGCTTGATTCCCCTTGCCTTGAGCATCTCAGCGTCTAACCTAACGACAGAAAAAAGTTGGAACATTCACATTATGACCACCAGATGAGTGACTGTGCTACAGATATCTGCATCTGCCAAAATCCAGTGAATCATTGACTGTCTGTAATTTTTGCTGCTTAATTCTGTCCTTACATCAAAGCATTACAATTAACAGGACTCAACGAAAGTAGGAAGCAAAAAAGAAATAAACATGAAGTTTTTGACTGCTGCATGGGATCTACTGAAACTCTAAATAATAAAACTTGACATAGTTTTAAATGAAAATTACTCTTTCTAAGAATGTAAACTCAGGATCCGGTATATAAAACCAATAACTGCTTAATTTGGGGGTCATGGTTACATTTGAAGCCCTACAAAGATCTGAGTGTACGGTGCAGTTTCTGAAAACACTTTTCGGATTTAGTTTAGACCATGCTCCTCAAAGCATTGAATATTTATATACTATATCAATGGATGCAAATCACATGTAATACCTGCCTGGTTGAGGTTTTTCCAGGAACACATATCCAAAGCAAGGTACCCTGTGACTTAACGTGGCAGCATGGATGATAAAATTGTCATCTTCATGTCTGCAAACAAAGAAAAGCAAATCAATCAGAATATTTAATAAAATATATCCATCGTTCTATGACTGAACAATGTGACAGATTAAATGAGTGTGATTTTAATATTAATGAAATAATCTGAAAATGAAAATACATCAAAAAGAAGACAATTGCTAAATCAACTGACGTGGATGAATAAATTTGCAAATATATGAAATATGTCTTTTCAAACATGTTTCATGTCTAAATGAAGCATGTACAACTAAATAAATCATGAAATAATTGTACTCATTTTAGTTTACCCACAGCTTGTAAGTGCCATCTGCAGTCATACAAATGTCTTGTCCTGTCTTCTCATTGGGATGTAATGAACCTTCTGCCTCATGGGATGGTTTCCATGTCTGAAATATAAAATAAAGAAGTAAATCTTCCTTCCTTTACTGAAAGGGACTGTCTAAACATAACAACATTGGTCTTTCATAAGTACTCTTGATCCCATTATCCCCAGCTGTATCTGTGTTTCTGTACGCATACATTGTAAAAGAGTTGACTTTTTAAAGAAATTCAGTAAATTACTATCACTTCCTGAAAAAGCAATATCAATATTTGTTATTGACTACCGGGGGGGGGGACGTTTAAAAACATGTGATTTTTAGCTTTTGGGGGGAGATGCCCCCCCCCCCCCCCCCCCCCCCCCC
>BEXV01000538.1:10586-27393 GCA_003118195.1 Hemicentrotus pulcherrimus | reverse complement strand
AGACAATTGTACCGAATGGTCATACGTTTTATGCTGCGCAAAGATTCAATCAGTTTAATCTTGGCCATCACAAGAAGTGGGTTATTGATGTAGACAAATTCTCATGTACCCTTTACAACTCTTTTCATGTATGTTATTACCAAAAAAGAAAAAAGGCCAGTCAGTCATTCAATAGTGTCTGACAGTAAAGTCTAGCAAGAAAACGGGTTTCCTTACATAATTTGAATATGAGGACACTGCTAACGTTTAAATTTCTCAGATAGAACATACATGACATATTCATAATTCCTGCAAAGTTCTACAGCATTTGATGTTGGCTGCAAAAGGGACATAGTACCTTTAACAAAGTAATTTTAGCCCAATTTTTTACTAATTTTAATCATAATCATATATTGCATTTTCCACCTGAATTTGGATCACATCCCACAGCGGGAAACTTCCGTTTAGGGCTTCGATGTCGACGTCGTCGCTCAGTACCTTCTCTACGCTGTAGTCCTGCACCTGAAACTGAAGCTAGCAGTCCGAAATTATGCAGACTTCTCGTATGGTGTATGGTATTGCGCTTATGAGAAGTCTGCATAATTTTGGACTGCTAAAAAAATGGATACGGAACTACACTCGCGCCCAAATTTTTGTCTTTGTCCCTTTGTGACTTTTGTCTTATAACCATCGAGTAGGGAGGCCAATACCAAAGCAAAAATCTTAATTACATATTTATCAATGTAAGAACTAGTTTTAAAAGAAATCAATTATCTTAAATAAGGCAACTCGCCCATCTGCCGACTCCAGAAATGTCTAAATAGGAGATATTTAGCTCCAAAATTGTGGATTCCTTTTAAAGTTTTAGATCTACGCTAATTCGTCCATAAGAGCCTTGAAACACTTAGATTTCATGGTCACTAATTTGCGTTCGGAATAGTCTTGAATCAGTCGCATTCACTGACACAGACGAGCAGCAATCCTGAAATCAAGCCATCAATGTGCGTATGAGCCAACGGTGATTGTAGTTGAAATAAAAACATGCAACCTTTAAAAGTTCATTAAAATCAAAATTGGCATGAAAGAAATAATTGATTAAGAATTACCGTAGATTAGTGTTGTATTCCAATAACTTTATTTCTTAATTAGTAATGATTTCCATCTACTGTACAATCGACTAGAATGACATCCTCTTCTTGCAGCGCTCAAAACTCAATCTCCCTGCTATATATCTAGTACGTGCATGTATCTCTCTCTATCTCTCTCTTTTTCTTTCTTTCCACACACTACCCCACAAGACGTACTTCAGTCTATGTTTAATGCTGGTCAGAAGAGCCAGAAGAGACTGAAGCTAATTTCAGTCTAGTACTTATAATGCTTATAGTTACCGTTCACCACATGAAAATAAAAATAAGAAGAGGATATGAAATATGACAGAGATTGTTTTGGTACATACCGTACATGTATGATATTTAGACATGAATGACAAAGTTAAAAACTGCAGATTGTGCCGTTTTTGTGCAAAAAAAAATAACATTTTGATCTTCTTCAGTGTTTACACTTTACAGAGCTCCCAAATATTGCGTTTTTCCTCAAAATTACAGTAGTACATTTTTTCTACATAAAATACATTCTTAATCTTTTTTTTTTTACTCTTTTTTTTGAGTGTGTGCACATACCGCACATCATAAATTAATTCTCCTAAAATGTTAATCACTAATTCAGTAGAAAACTTCAATAAAGATTTATGAAGAGTACAAATTTACAAATAGTAAAAGAAAGAAGAACAAAAAGTGAATGTGGTGAAAATTAAAATTCTGATAATACCAAAAACACAACAACCACTTGTAAATAAACTATAGGTTCTTAATATAGAAATATCAGCATGTGGAATGGACATTTCTGCAACTGGTGGAAGTGTGCCGCGCGTGGTTGTAAGTTTCTTTTTTTGCCATCATGGAATGGTTCCTTTTCTTGGTTGCACAAATTTGGCAGCTCTGAGCTACCCCAAGTCACTTCCAAGCTTTCAGTTTTATTACCGTGATTAATTTCCTCACAATTCAGTCTAGCATCATGACTTACATGTATCATGTCCCAATGACAATGAAACACAAGATTGTTAGACTTGCAATTTTTCATGTTTGAATCTTGACTCAACTATCAACCAGGTGAATGTTGATTATAAGATATTATAACATCCACAAAAAGCCTATGATATATAACACACAAAATCTATAGATGCTCCCAGAGCGGCGCCACTGTTGATCAGCCGATCATCTGATCTGTGAGGCGGAAAAAATTACTTAGATGGAAGACTAGTCACTAGACCTACATGTAAATTTTGTGACATGTCTTTCTTTTTTTACACAGATTTCCAATGTTGTAGACCGAGATTATTTGATGATACTGACGTTGCTAAGTTTCTTCATCACATAGCCAAAATGGATCCCCCTCACACGGCATTCAATCACAGTGAGCACCCTTCATACAGGATATCAACAGGGGAATATACAGGAAGGCCTGCTCAGACTAATGTTGGATCTTTGGCACATGTAGAACACATTCCCCAGACCATAGCACCTGCAGCACAGCATACACATGCATCTGGCATGCCCTATGTGGTGCCATGGGGAGAACATCAATTTCAACCCAAAAGTGAAACTGCCTTTAAGGAGGAAAGTGACTCACACCAGCACGTTGTAAAAGTATGTTATTTACTATATTAAAGTGTGTATTAAAAAGTTTTATTCAGTAGATCAGCACAATACTGATCATGCAAACAGCCAATACCTGTCGTAGTACAGTACAACAATATTTAGATTTTGCAAGATTAACAGATTTCTTGATTATTTTTTATTTATAAAATGAGGGGCATTTTTCAACCTTTGTGATACTCTTATAGATTTCTGAGAAACGTGTAGTTTAAAAATGTTGTTTAATGTATCTTCATTGACAGTGGTATATTTGTATATTCACATTGAAATCAGATATGAAATTAGGTTCTATGACACATGCTCCAGTGTCCACAGTTGGTCCTCTACCATTATCGAAGTCCTAACTTCGATTAACCCGATACTATACTTAGATTTATAGCCCTAAACCTCTAAACCAAATATATGTACATGTAGCCTCATAAAATTGAAGTTGAAGGAGGTTATCATTTTGACACAAGTGTAGTTTGTATACAGTATATTGTTAACACAAGTGTAAAATATTTTAGTATATTGCAATGACAGCTGAAAATAATAACTTTGATGTAGATACTAAATTCCTAGCTTCATACCTTGCCTAATAATTTTTCTGTTCTTCTCCAATTTCTGTTCAGGTTGATGCACATGACCAGGAATGGCCAGATGAGAAATCTCCAATTCCTTCAAGTAAACCCAAAGTTAAAAGTAAAGAAGAGACTCTGCCTTTGGATTTGGCTGAAGAAGAAGTGGTGAGCAACTTTGTTCCTCTCTCATGGACCAAAAACTCCAAACCTCATACAGTATCCAAGTCAGAGGATGATGTCAAAAATTGTGATTCCATGGAGAGCAAGCATGCCAAAGACCAGAAAGCTGAAGAAGAGCTTGCAGCTATTCATGCCTTCATGTCCATGGAACCTTCTGGATTTACGTGTATTCAGTGCGGGCATGTTGTCCACCGTAGCCAGCTTGCAAAGCACATCCGCATGCATACTGCTGACAGGCCTTTCAAGTGTGATGTATGTAAACGAGCCTTTCGTCAAAAGTCAAATCTGATCGTTCATATGCGGATGCATACAGGTGAACTTCCATTCAAATGTGATTTTTGTGATAAGGCATTTCGTCAGAAATCTATTCTTGTGACCCATGTCCGCACCCACACCCGAGAGATGCCTTATAAATGTCATCTCTGCCCAAAGGCATTTACACAGAAGTCCAATCTAGTGGAGCATATTCGTGTCCATACAGGTGAAAAACCCTATAGGTGTCCAGAATGTGACAAGGCATTTGCTCAAAAATCTAACTTGGTTGTTCACATCCGTAGCCACACCGGGGAGGCTCCATTTAAATGTGGGGCTTGTGCAAAGTCTTTTCGACAAAAGTCAATATTGACCACTCACATGCGAACGCATACCGGTGAACTGCCTTTCAAATGTCAACAGTGTGAGCGCGCCTTTGCGCAGAAGTCCAACCTGGTTGAACACGAACGTCAGCACACAGGTGAGAGACCCTTTGTCTGTCTAGAATGTGATAAAGCCTTTATCCGTCACCAGGATCTCCTGCAGCACATGAGACAGCATACAGGCCGCAAACCCTACGATTGCGGTGAATGCGGTAAGATGTTCAGTCGTAAAAAGCATGCAGAGAAGCACGTTCGTTCACACATCAAGCATCGTTTCAACTGTGGGGTCTGTGGCCAGGGTTTCATGGATGAAAACCTGATGGTAATCCATCTCACTACCCATTGTCATTGCCATATCTGTGGCATCAGTTTCAATTCCAAGGAAGATCTGACAGAGCATTGCAGGCTTCATGCCATGGGCATGCCAGACAGTGAGGAGGTGCAAGCCAAGGTCCAACACAGCAAGGCCACTGTAACACAGAATTCTCACACCAGCTCTCAGCTCCCCTATGGTGATAGAGTTTCAGATTATGCAAGTACCAGCAAGTCTTTGGAAAATAAACAACCTGATTCATTCAATACCAACACGGTTTCTCCACCTTCATCTCATCAAACTGCTCATTAGATTTTAGGGCATAATTTCCAAATTAAAAAGTCAACAAAATGTCACCATGCATGGAAGAAAAATTGAGCAAAACAAAAATATGGCATGAAAATTTGGTGTTGATGCAGTTATTATTGCTAACACTTTCAGTAGGTGGTGCATACATGTACCTTAGTTTAGATCCCATCTTCAGTATAAGTCCTTATTTTTTATACATTTCACCAGGGTTTTTTTCACTTTTGTCCGGCATACAAGTGAAAATATCTCTTAGTTGTATCAAGAGATCTATAAACGTTTGTTCACATATGCCATTGTAAACCCCTCCGGTTTTTGTTTACCAAATTAGTTGCAAGGGGGGATGAAGAAAAGAGCTGGTTCTTCGCTTACTCACCTATCCGTGTGTATGTGAAGTGTATTGCCCTGGTTTACAACGGCATGTGCAAATAAGCTTCAGTATTCATGAAGTCTGAAAGCTCATAGAAGTAGCTATTGTCTCTTCTACTTTTCTCCAAAGTTTACTTGGGAAAAGTTCATTTTGAAATCAACATTTCAGCCGTTGAAGATATATGATAACAACTTTTATAACTCAAAGTGCTAGGAGCCAGTTTATGTACAGCTGTTCCATTAACACCATGCATTTGCAGCTGGTATGATTTGTAACAGTGGTATTAGAGATTTTTAAATAAATATTTTGTATACTTGTAGTTACAGTAGGCTTATACTGTTCTAATGCTTTTAAGAGTCGTCAAAGATTATAAGGCAGTTTTTACTAATTGACTGGTGGTGATATTTTATGTGAATTATTGTTAAGAAGCAATTGTGACAATTGTACTACAACATGATTTAATTGTGGTTGGCTTGTACTTGACTAAATTAGAAGTACCACCTGAGCATATTTTTTTTAAATTTTATGCCACAGGCAGTGGTGCCGGAGACATCATGTTTTCAGGTTGTCTGTCCTTCCATCCTGTTTTTCGAACCATCTCATATATTTTACCGTAACCAAACTTGGATCAAGTATGTACCAGTATGAGGATGCAAAGATGAACTGAATAACCCGGGTTGTGGGTGGGAGCGGTCAAGTGTCGCAAGGTCATAAAAATGTTTTTAAGTCTGCTAAAAAGTATCTTGTTTCTGTGATAACTTGAAAAGCGTTTAAAACAATTCAAACCGAACTTGTACAAAGTATGTATTAGCTTGCAAGGATGGACTGATTATATTCCAGGTAGCAGAGGTCATAGGTCAAAGATAATACATGGTCAGAAAAGTGTTTAGAAATGTAAGAAAATGGCTCATTGCCAAGATGACTGGATAAGTGTGAAAGCAATTCATACGTGACGTATGTATAATCATGCTAGGATAAACTGTTGATATTTGGGTGGAAAAGGCTGAAGGTCAGAGGTCACAGAGCTAAAAAAACACCAGAAAATAGTTTTTTTTAACATGATAACTTGAATAGCATTTCTACATTCAAACTTGGATGAAGTATGAATGAGCATGCATTGTTAAACTTATTAGATTTTTGGTGTAAGAAATCAAAGGTCAAGTCAAGGTCATACAAGTGTTTAAACATACCAGAAAATCATGTTACCTCAATAATTTCAAAAACATTGAAGCAATTCAGACCAAACATGGATGAAATATGTAACGGAAGCAACGATGAACTGATTTTTTTATGGATGTACATGTAATAGGTCATAGGTGAAAGATCACGGCGTCATGAAAGTGTTTAGAATTCCCAGAAAATATGTGATAACTTGGCATATATATTGAACTAATGTCAACCGTACTTGGCTCAAGCACATGTATAGTATGTATGACCATAAAAAGATTAAATAAAAAGATTTTGGGTTTGTGAGGTCACATTCTAAAGGTAATAGACAGGCATATTAGAGACCCAGTCGCATCCATCTCGTTTAATATTAATTTACACATAAGTGGAGTGAATATACATGTATATTGAAATGCATTACATCCATGTAAAATAGGTGTATTGTTATCTTTATTTTACAGATTCTATCATTTACATCTGTGGATAGATCTTGAATGGAAATGTACCAAAAACTAAATGACATGTACTCAAAGAAACAATGTAAATTAGGTCCAGTTAACTCATTTTTTAATATTTTTGTTATGGTTAATGTAAGTGTACGGTGTTGAAGCCTTTAAATATGTAATAAAGAGCTGATTATTCAAAATGCAATAACTTTTTTTTCCCCTTTTGTATTAAAACATTTGCACATATTTTTGAAACGTGTACTAAAGGAACCTGTACATAATGGCATGTTGTCTTTATTTACAGGTTCCTATGTGTCAATGAGGAACTATTTTCAAGGGAAACAAAAAATGTGGTCTTTGTAGACAGGTTTCACTGTATATGGGCATGAAACCAACAGGCACCTGGTACACACAGGCCTTCCAACTCTTGGCCCCATATTTTTATAACTTTAACCATGGACCTATTACGGATGGACATTCAACGTGATCCTTTCTTTGATCCAATGATTGTCACCGCCTTCTGATTACGTGCATCTTAATAAGAACATTCAGCTGTTTTAACAATAACGACTGCATAAGCATTTTGGGGCATTGACAAGGGAGCAGTTTCCCTCTCTTTGGTTTTGTTTGGATGGTGTGCTCTGTAAGAGTGTGTCTTAAATAAAAACATCCCGAATGGGGAGCAGCAAAGTTGAAAAGCAGACGATTTTGGTGATATGAAATTTATTATTACTGATTCGCACACTTTAGCACGCACCAATGACCTTATTAAACAATTAGAAGGCCATGATCTTTATAAGCCATGTGCGTTGTGATGCTGGAATATTATGGAATATTATGAGGATATTGGGGTAATATCTGGTAATATCAATGTGTTTTTCAAAAAGAGAACACAGTACACTGAACAACAATTTCCAATTATTAACCACAACTGCACATTGATTCCCCATGATTTAAGTGATTTATTATCTTCTGCGCATGTTGATTAACATGTTTAAAAATTACTATCTTGATTCTGTCCCTGCTAATTGGCGGTGACCCTCATGAGATCAAAGTGAAGAAACATGTACGGAATGTTATTGAGACGACTTTGACGGAGACAATCAGAATGAATTCTTTAATAAAAATGATGAATGTCCATTCATAATAAGTCCATGCTTTAACAGATGGATCATGCATACACACCCAAATAATTCCAAGGTGGACACCTTGTGAAAAAAATTTACAGTGGAATCCCGTAATGTGAAGGAATTGGATATGGCGTAGTGATATTGTGTACATATGAATAAGTGCAGGAATAAGAAAGTCATATCATTATGCAGGAATGAGGTCCAAAAGGAGGTTATGTAGGAAAGCTGTAACAGTTTGTATGAATGATATACTGAAGGTATGTGTAGAGAGAAAATGGAACTGATAGACATAGACAGATAGGGAGATGGGAGTTGGTCTAGCGGCACATTGACTTGGGTCAGCTCTCTGTACGGTCTTCGCCCATAAACTGGCTCAGGGGCCCCCGGTCCAAAACTGAGTGTTGTATTTTTGATGGTATCTTGAAAGGTCGGTCCCCAGATGTAAATAATCATATCTGATTGATACACGTCTGTTAAAACCCCATTACACACACATTGAACTAGGGACATTCCTATCACATTAGCTTTTGTTCATCAAGTTTAGCAATCAATACAGGAATGTCACAATTACCTAAGTAATATCACACAAACGATAAGTAAGGTGTCATAGTCTAGTGGTTTAAGCACCGACTTGAAATGTAAAGGTCATGGTTTCGATCCCTTACATGGCAATAATGTCCTATGGCAAGACATCAATCTACATTTACGGCTTTGTACCCAGGAGAGAAATGGGGACCTGGTATGATGACCGAAACCTGTCATAGAAATTGCCATATGCACTCATGGTGACCATAGCAGTTGGAATACTTTTGTATTTAGCGCTATATAAATCCAGATTTATTGTTTACATGCACATGTAAATGTATTATTGAGTGCAATTACTACTTGGGACCTCTTGCATCAAAAGTCAAACTTTAAAAATGTGTATGACCTGCATTTGATCACCTTCAAGTAGTCATAAAATACTATTTGATGGAAAATAAGGATACAATTCTCCTTCAGTTTATAATAACTTTGCTAAACTTTCCAACATTCGTTTTCAAGCAGCTTAAGATTTTCACTAAAAAAAAAAATTGGATCGTACCTCTACTTCCAATAATTATGAACAAACTGGAGAAGAAATTCTGAACAAAAATCAAGTAAAACACAATAGTCATTTTTAAGATTACAAATTTAATCTCCACAGCTAAACAAACTCAATTAACATCCGATGCAGCATTTCTCACAAATTAAAAACATGTTTTGTTTGACAAGATACAATCCAATCTTAAAGAGGTTCAATCATGCACCAGCATACAAATAATACACAGCAGTGAGGGCATTAGTAAGAATTACCTACACAAGGTACCTTTGGAATAGTCTAACACTCCCGAGGCGATAGTCGAGGGTGTTTGTACTGTGTTGATTGTAACAAGTGTGGGTAGTTTTACTAATGGCCGAACAAAATGATGTGTATTATTTGTTTTATAAGATTATGTTTATTTTTTTTTTTTTATTTTTTTTTATATTATTTTTTTATTTATTATTTTTTATTTGTATTATTTTTTTTTTATTATAATTTTTTTTTTTTTTTTTTTTTTTTTTCTATTTATTTTTTTTTTATTCTTTTTTTTATTTTTTAATACCCGTTTTAATCCTGCTACTACATATCAAATACTGTACCATTTTGAAGGCTTTCTTATTTTACAAATAACTCATTGAAATGGAAGAAATTGCATGTATGTCTAAGTAAAGCATTTTTTTGTGTATTCCTCAGTAAAAATAGGAAGTGCATAATTCCACAAATGAAAAAACACAAGATGAAACTGATCTTCTATGCAAATGTGATAGGAAAGAAGCAAACCACATATCTTTCTCTTGCTCACGTAAAACTTGTTCTTCTTTTATATTGAGGTGAAATAAAAGTATTCCTACGTGAAAAACTAGCAAATAATTTGACTGGCCTACAGCCACAGATTTCATGTTATACAAAACAACAAGAACAAAAAACTATGTACAGTTTACACATTTTAAGTGTATACACGTGATGTGAATATTTGAAACACTGTTTTTGAAATTGAATGTCCTTTTCTCATATTCATGTGAAAGACTACCATCTTACCAAAAAGGGCCAGCCTGAAAACTGCCTCAAGTATATATATCATATACAGGTACACCAACGGCCCTCTGTCAAGCAAACTCATACAGAGCTGACATCTGCACACTCAGAAAAGATAATTGCTTGATATTGTCATCAACTGGCATCACATCTAAACTACAAAACACAGATTGCACAAGACCACTCACAAAGGGCATGAAAGTACAATACATAAAACATGTACATGGACAATTTTCACAGTTCCCTGAGTTAACCTTTCGAAGGATGTGTTGAAACCACCCAGGATTAAACTGAAGGATATGAGGAGCTATTTAGCTCTAGGAAAGTCACAAGAGAACTAAAGTCCAATATTATATTGGATCTCTGGGAATATTTTTGTATTGTTTTGTTCTCAACAAGCTAGACATTTTCTTTAAAAATTCCTAAAGATCTATGAAAAAAAGGAGTAATTTCATACTCGTGGAAAATGATAAGAAACACAACTCTTATTAGAATAAATACAACACTTTGCTATGAAGTCTACCCCAAAAATATGCACACTGAGACTGGCAACAATTTAAATAAGACTAGCTGTAATCCACAGAATTTTGTTTAGAGACAAAATGAGTATAAAACATAATGGAAAGTCAAACTAGAATTGGTTAATGTGTTATATAGCAGATACAAGTCTCAACACATTTAAAAACACATTTAACTTCACATGTGTGAAATCCTCTTTTAGAATTAATTGCATCTGCCCACAGAACATGTATTTGCAAGGTACCTTCATTCGTTGCTTTGAACTGGCTTCATAAAAGTAGAAAACAAAAATTCTACAGACAGGAATTCCGACATAGAATAAAGAGTGTATAGATCTTTGTATCAACAAATGTCATAAATATAATTCATGAAAAATATATGCTGCAATGGTATCCTGATATTTTTACACTTTAAAAAACATCATTCTGTGGTGTTTTGGCATGCATGTGTAGGATCATTTTATTAGTATACACACCAGTAACTACTGTATGCATAAACAAACATTCATGTCCCGCATTCAGAGCAAGCATGCACTGTGGTTATACACTATATCCTCAGTATTATCCTCCCATATTAACTTTCAATAAAGAATAAAAGTTTGCACAGCAAATATCTACCAATTACAGAAAAATAATGACTTTTTAATTAAGCTTATATTTCATTACTACAGTTTCTTATCGTAAAAACTGAATAATTCTCTCAATCAAATTTCCTTCATCACCTGATGACTTTATCAATACCTACATTTAAACACTAATATGCAAATTAAGGCATATCCAGCACATTTGGTCACTTCAAATCAATGGAAAAATAGTCCTTATTTCAATTAATTACCTTTATCATTTGTCTTGTTCAATTTCACTCCTATTTAAAATCTAATATCTCAACAGTAATTTCAATAATGGTGCTTCCACAGGTGCTCCAGCAACCATAGCTCCAGGCTTCAAGATACACAGATACATCCAAATGGATGCTAGGACAACGGCACCATGGCGCCTAGAAAAATAGTACTAGGAGCGTTTAAAATTCACCTTATTAATATTATCATTAATACTTCTTCTTTTTATTGCCAGGTGCTTTCTTGGCCGATGGTTGAGAAGATTGGTCCAAACTGGTTTGAGCAGCAGACAAATGACGGAAGCTATAAATCATGTTCAGGATTGGTACAACGATCCATGGAGCATTCATGCCAATGAAGTAGAACCAGAAGTAGAGAGGGTCACCTTACTTGCAATGGGCAAGACCATCGCGGTACTCAGTCATGAAGAAAATGATAGTACCTGCAATGGAAGAGAAATAATAGGTATATAAGGTAAAGTAACTGAATATTGCCTTCCAGGGCATGCACATACCAATAAAGGCTCCCAGTACTAACAACAAATTGGAGTAAGCAGGCAATCTTTATACTATTTGGGGAAAACCCACTAGCATTCATAAAGAAAAAGTTTCTGAGAGCTACTAAAAAAAAATACTTCTAAACAAGATGGATCTTTGAAAATGATGCTTCCGCCACAGAGCGATTTTACAAACCAGAACAGAAGCAATTTCTAAAATTCATGTTTGATTGTAATCCATTAACAGGTTCTCAGAATATTGTGATTACAAGCTATGTTTCATATACATGTATGACCCTTTGATCTTTAACCTCATAACCCTAAAATCTTATCAGTTTATTGGCTCTGCAAGATACATATATGTCCCAAGTTTGATAGTAATCCATCAGGCGGTTCTATTGACAATTCGTTCACAAGCTATTTTTGCATACATAATGAGCCCAATGACCTTTGACCCCAAAATCTGATCAGTTCATTGGCTCTGCAAGATACATACATTACTCAAGTTTGGCGGGAATCCATCAATTGGTTCTTGAGATAATGCGATCACAAGAACGGTACGTACAGACGGACGGACAACCCGAAAACATAATACTAAGCATTAAATTTTGCATTGGAACATTGAAAGTATTTCATACCATAGAGCTGGCCAGTGGAAACCAAGAGCTGTAGGATATATCTGCTTGGAGATCGTCTCAGGTAGGTGAGAATGATGAGGAAACATGTCGGTCCCTCCAGCCAGGCTGTCACAGATTCTACACATACAGTACAGTTTTCACCACTGGAAACAGAATACAAGATACATATAGTGTGAAAAAGGTTAAGAGTCAGCATTCCAGATAAATGTTCACTATCATCAGATGCTACAGATTTTATTTGTACAAGACTAAAGCTTTCCATGTTTATGCTAATATCTTGTCAGTTTGGAGCGAAAGGGCATTAACTCATATTCTTTAACACAGAGTTAATGCCCTTTTGGCTCTGATCAGACAATCTAGTTCTAGTTAAGGGACAGCATTTCAAAAGATACTGCTTTAAATAATCCTATATGCTTTGACCTGCAGTAAATCAGTTATTTGGATTGTCAAAATATAACAAACAATTAAAAGCCATCTTAAAATAAAACTCATTAGAAGTCAGATCAGGATTGCTGGCTTAAGATCATTATCTTTCTATGCTCGTTACTCGGACACTTCATTTCTTACCAAATGATACCAAGATAAACTTTCGTGAATTGATCTGAATATACACTGGAAAAAAATGAACATTGTTTTGCAGATATTCACTTATTTGCAGTCTTGACCACTCTATGTACATGCAGATAAATTCTATAAAAAATAATATATCACCATCAGAAACGGAGACAAACAATTTTACTTAATATGCACCCCACCACTCCTGAAGGTACAAAAAGCAAATTCACTTGTCAGTGCAACTTTCTATGCACCTGGACGATTCATGCCTTGATCATAAAAGGGAAGATTAGCAAAATTTTGGCAACCTACAACTAGTCAATACTTACATTACATAACGGCTGTCTCCTCTCCCATATTCCTTCCCTGAAGAATAAGAGAAAATAATACAAATAGGGGGAATAATGAAATTAGGTAATGTAAGAGGGTATAAAACTACTTGAAAATGATCGTTCACATTAAAAGTAACTAAGCGTACGATTGTGTCTATTGTCTAATATAACATGTTGGCCTTACTAAATTAAAACTTTAGTACATGTATCATATATAATTTGCTGCTATCACATATAAATGTATGACTTTGGAAAAGTGGTACCAGTACTTCAAATATTCGTGCATGGGTATATTTAAATCTGGATGGTATCACATAAAAGAACTGATTGAAAATTGAAAACATTCAATGGAATTTGAAGCCCTAAACTTACAGATCTGACCCAAGAAATCCGTCTTGCTGGGGATGGTCTCATAGAAAACACTGAAATAGCCTTCCAGGATACAATGTATCATACCACACAGACCAAACCAAGCCAGCATAGCCCTCTGGCCCAAGGGGATGGGACGTCCATGGAAGTCCTTAGCGGTCAGAAGCCACACTGTGATGAAGACAACGGCAAAACCCGGTAATGCAATGCTCAGAATGCCAACATTGGTCATGGAGTTGGGAATGTAATCCTTGATGACCAGGTTCGATGGGTTGAACGGGTGGTTGCTGTTAGTGGCCATCTTTATCTGGAGAGAAAAAAATGGAAAAAGAAAAATATATCATAACCAGTAAGGAATTATGCAGAAAAAGGTTTTGGATAATGATATCATGAAGTATGAAAGAGATATGATGGCTTGGATACTGATCTAACAGCTTAAATAAAAAAGAAAGAGAGTAATTAGAGAAAACATTCAGAGAGCAAGTCTAGACAACAGTTAGAGAGAATTTGTTTACAGTCTTGATTTTACAGTAGGTTTGCGGGTGCACCATGTGTGAGAGAGAGAGAAGGGGGTTTGAGGAGTCCTGAAAAGGACTCTGACTCTGTAATCTTTCTTGGAGGAGTGTAGTCCTGAAAAGGACTGTTTGTTATCTTTCTTAGCATATAGTTCTAAGGAGAACTATAGCGCTTGGAGATGATGAGGATGAGCGCTATAGTTCTCCTTAGAACTATATGCTAAGAAAGATAACAGTCCTTTTCAGGACTACACTCCTCCAAGAGAGATTACAGAGTCAGAGTCCTTTTCAGGACTCCTCAAACCCCCCTCTCTCTCTCACACACATTGTGCACCCGCAAACCTACTGTATATTTACATCACCATGCAAGCAGACACTTACAAGCAGTCTTGATTTTTTCGAAAAGTTATACTCATGTAAAACAGAAGTTCAATACTGGTATGTATTTCATCACAATTGAAGTTCTGAGATTGCCTTGAAATGTCAAAATATGACCTTCTACAGTACTGTACACAAAAATGGTTTAATATTTGGTATATTATAGCTCATGTATAGAACAATGAGACTACAATAAGTAGACGATTATGACAAGATTTAAAGGAAACGTCACTCCAAGAAATAACTGAGAGATTTATCATATTCTTGCCCCAAAATCTACAAGATTCCCCACCAAAGTGTATGAGAGGGGTATAAAGGAAGAATATTGTACAGTTTCTCAGCACGACATGGGCATCTCCAATTTCTTGATAGCTGTGACGTACTATGCGAAGTTGTTCATCAACTTAATGTATTCAAATTCATTGATGCTTCCTTTCCAGGTGTGTGTGCTGATGAAGCATTCAATTCACCTGCTACATGCAGTGTACTATCTTTATACTACAATTGTCTGAGCGCAAGATTGCATGAAGGTTTGCATTTGCCAACTGCTATATTTTATTATGTTTTAATAAATCATTTAAAATTATTCCCTGTTTATATATTTTTAAGCTGTTTTTTTCTCAGCTGTGATTTTCCCTCATTGTAAAGTCTTTTTAACTAAAGGTTGGTGTACGAATATGATTAATGTACAAGTTCACCAAGTACATCACATTATCAGGAAAATGGCTGCACCCATGTCAGATATGCCAAAAGGCATTACATCATGCCAAGAATATCTTCATTTACGGTATATATCTCTAATCTCTTATACACTTTTGTACTGAATATTGTACATCAAAGGGCAGGAATACATCTCTTTTTTCAGAATACCTACCAGTACACTTATTCTTTGGGGTGAGGTTTCCTTAAGTGCAATCTGTACCAGACATTAAGGAGCACACCTGTACCTTCACACATCTGATACACCAAATGGAAGCATTCCACACACATAAAGGAAGGCTTATCACTGACCTGCGTGTATACTTCTAGGGACAATTCTATTCATAGATTCTTATCTGATGGTATACTCTACAAATGTAATACAGTGTCTCTCATCTGTCCTCTATCTTTGTCTTGTAAAATAGTACACTATTCATAATGATACACACTTCCATTTTACAGTACAGTGGGTGTCTCCCATTTGCTCTGTATCTTTGCCTTATCTTTAAAAGGCTTAGAGGTCTTTTACCCTGCTAATTTCAAGGGTTTTATCACATTGTGCAAACAGCGTACCTTAGCCATTAGGTAATGTGTAAATAAAGACAAATTTATCTGAACCCTACCATGTGACTCTAACGAATGTTATACAATAAAATGCAAAAATTGCCATGTCCGAACAAACTTCGAAAACATCAATCAAATTATCTTAAAGCCCGACTGTACTACTAGCTAATTGCGCCCTCTGGGATTTGGAAGGAGGGAGGGTGATGCAAAAAAACAATGCCTAATCGGTGCCTGTTGGTCCCCCATAATCCCCTTTCTCTTGTTAATTGAGAGCTGATTTGATGAGAAAACCACCCATCAAGGACTTGCAGGGAGGTCTAATCCCCCTGGCCATACTAGTGCAGTCGGGCTTTAATGTTGCAAAAGCATAACCATAAAGCTTATGGACAGTGGAATTCATTGAGAGTGGAAGTTATAAATGAACAAGTCTGAGATCATGTAAAAACACTCATTACGGTCGAACCTGCTTTAGTGACCACCTGTCTACAAAGACCACATTTTTTGTTTTACTTGAAAATGGTTCCTCATTGATACATGTACATGTACTAAAGGAACCTGTACATAAAGACCACATGCCTATAAGACCACTTGTTGGTCTCCCTTGGGTAGTCTTTACAGACAGGTTTCACTGTCCCTAGAATCAGCATGTGTCACAGTTACTGCGCATGATGGAAGAAAATGTCATCTACTAACAGTAACAGTTTAAAATACAGCTGCAAGAATTTCAACACCAGACTCAATTTCGACAAAGAAAATCCGGAAAAAATATTAGCCTAGGCCTAATTTTCGAGAATAAATGCTTCGGATATGAATCCGCTAAAATGAAATTTTAGTCCAAAGTTTGCACAACAGACCCGATGGTTGGCTTATGTCTATAAAGAGAGGAGCTGACCCTACCCAAATAGGAGGCTAACGCAAGAAAGAGACAGAAATTTCGGACTAGCGCAGGTATAGATAGTTTGTATGAATTAATAGCCTATTTGTTCGTTAGCCCAGTGGCAGATCC
>BEXV01000537.1:199395-210633 GCA_003118195.1 Hemicentrotus pulcherrimus | reverse complement strand
AAAAAAAAAAAAAAAAGGTGAGAATTCTCCCCCAAAACAGGTACCAAAAATTGTAATAAAAATGTAAATGCATTCTTTCAAACTGAAAACTGCTTTGAACTTATCAAATGACCCCTAGGGTATTACAAGATTACATTTTACTTAATTTTCACCAGGGTTAAAAAAACATTCCTGCCGAGTCTGCATGGTAGAGATTCTTATTCGTAACAAAGTAGCTCCATATTAGGAAATGAGAACCTCATATATGCAAACTGCTTTCTAAATGTACACAAGTAGTGGATAATAATAGTAATACCCGGTAATAATGAATAACATTTGGTTCTTGTATAGCGGATAGCACATTATACGTCTATATGCGCTTCCAAAGAGCTGTTTGGGAATTATTACTCTAGCTTTAGCTCCGGCATAACATGGATAACATGGCCACAAGAAGAACCGTTAAAAAGGGGCACCAGTTGGATTAACTGAAAGATCATGTTGAGTTCTTATAAGGAAGAATACACAGGAACCGAACTTAAAAACTAATACATTCTTACTTTCTTCAATAAAATCATCCGACATGCAAAACATGTATAAGTTTCTTGTCAGTACGTAAAGGCAGAGTAACACTCGCGTTCTGGCTCTTCATGCTAATCTTTTCTGGTTTAAAAGCCATCTGTTCTAGTTTGGCCAGGAGGGATTAGACCACACAGCGTGGTCACTGACAGGTGGCTATCTCATCAACTCAGCTCTCAATTAACATAAGAAAAAGAGGATCACGGGGGACCAATGGTCACCGCTTAGGCATTGTTTTCTATGTAGAGAGAGCAAGTAGCTACAAGTAGTACAGTGGGGCTTGTCTAAAGGATCAGGTGGACAAGGACATTTTTTTCAGGCATTTATGTATACCATATATGGTATACATAAATGCCTACATAAATGCCTGAAAAAAATGTCCTTGTCCACCTGAGATTGGATGAGGATTAAAGAATTGTATCCTGAGATTGGATGAGGATTAAAGAATTGACTACTGATTTTTTTGCATTCCTATAGACTTTGCACATGACCTACTCTGTTCCTCGGTTCACAACAAAAGCAACCACAATAAAAAGTGTCAAATCAAATTTTACGTCATTTGCTCACCTTCCATTAATTTCTGCTTCTCTTCTGATACCTGCCTCCCTCTGTTTAATTGTTCTGAGCTCGTCAAGAAGGCTTTGTCTCTGGGCATAGGTTTCCTTCTCCACTAACTGTATGGGTGAAGAAAAATTAGGACAAAAATCAGATATGATCTCTCAAAAAACAACTGGATAAAACACAAACCATGTCAATTAAACTCGGGTCAATACAGTGCATGAAAGTTAATCCCATTTAAAATACCGAATGCTGCATGATTAAAGGAGGAGTGATATTTTAAATTGAGATTTGATATTATTATTTGATTCAAAATGATGCAAAATAAATAAATAAATAAATAAATCATAAAGCAATAACTAAACAATTTGTTGTAATTACCTCTTGATGTTTCTGTATCCTATCCATTGTAGATTGCTCTCGATCCCTCAGTGCATCTGACTTCGCTTGGTATGTGTTCTCAATCTACAAGTCACAGAAAAATAACTTCTGTTATATGTTTTGTGTGATACATATTCCAACTAAACTAAATATTCAAGCCATTACAATCATATTTTAATCTGTCAAACATTACTAAAGTTATCGATCGGAAACCAAATTTGTTACGGACGCACGGACGGACGCACGGCAGCGTTACTATATCCCGAGGGAATAATAACTGCTCTTTCCTTATCTTTTTTTTAAAGAGTGACCTTATATGCACAAGACTTTGTGCATATGTCTTCTTCATTTTTATACAATAAATGTCTCAGTCAAGATTAGTGACAAATCAATCCAAAAAATGCAACATCTTAGAAAATGATAAATAAAGAGTAAGAAAAAGTGCTGATTGATGACACTATGAAACAAACAAACAAATTTATTATAAAGTTAAATCCCTACCTGTCTTCTAGCACTTGCAATTTCTTTACGAGCTTTCTCCCTCTCCTCCAGCTCAACACGTTTCAATGAACTTTCTTTGAACCTGGAAATCTGAAAACCAAAAGAAACATTGTAACAAGTATCCTATTCAAACAATGAATACCTTCAAAAATTCTGTAGGAATAATAAAGCACAATTATAGACAGGGTACACATGATAAGGGGTGCTGTGAAATAACACTTGTATATTTAAAACAATCTCACTCGATACTTAACAGCTCTGAAAACAACACACTCACATTCTCTTTTATATCTCTTTAGAGTTACTTCTCTCAATTTTTTGGTCAATTTATATAGATATTGCAGGTACCTTCATAAAACCAAAAGGGACCAACAATGTGCCCCACAAACACGAATTTGTGTTAGAACACATAACATCACCTTCCCCCCCCCCAAAAAAAAATGCCCACTTGAAAGTTCCTCGGTGTAATCTCTAGTCTGCATTGTGCATGCATATAAGTATGGATGCCTTTAATCATCTCACATAGCAACAAACACATAGCTTTTTTTCCCTCATTAGACTGTACAAAAAACTTGCAATGTCTCTTTATAAAGTATATCTTAACTTCTAAAGATGACATTTTCAGGGATGCCAACCTTTCAGAGCACAAATCAGTAATCATAAGGCTAAAAATCAGTAATTTGGAGACAAAATCAGTAATTTTCTGCGCGACACAAATTTTTCTGCACGCTGGCAAGCGCAGCTCCCGCAGGCAAGCGCTATAGCACAACAAGTTAAATAAAAGTAACATACCTGTTCATGTGCATGTAACTCCATATTGAAAGTATTCTACTGAAAGACTGAAAGAACTCATGACAAAATGTCTTGATATGTTACTATAGTCTTTTGCAGCGTCCTTGCACATGTACGGTACATGTAAGTTCATAAGTTGGTGTCAACTCCATATTGAAAGTGTTCTGTTGAGCTGCAGAGAAAGCTATGTTGTGTTCTATTAAAAAAATTGTCATGAGGGCTTCTGCTCTGATCACCGATGAATCTCCAGAAAAAAGAAATTTCTCCATTGTTGTGTTTCTACCACTGGCTCCAACGACTGATTGGTGTTTTTGAGTCTTGATATGCCACTGTACGTCGTTTGTCCAATGTTGAAATCTGATGTACATATCGTGCACCTAGCATGATTCAGGCTTTTCTTTGAAGGAACGATGCATTTCCATTTCTTACTGTATTCTTCTATAAAAGTCTGTAACTTCTTGCCACGCTTCTTTAGTTGTGGAAGACATGATGATCGATATCTAAATCCAACCAACATGAGTTCAGATTATCGACGAAAATCGACGAACGCTGTGACAGCCTGTGAGAAATCCGACAGTGTACACGGCGCTAGAGTAGTGAGGCCTGGCGCTGGCCGGGCGGTAGCGGCGCGGCCAAGAGAGGTATTTCACCCGGCCCCCGCTCGCGAAGCAAAGACACACATGTATGCACCTGCACTGTGAAAGGGGTGTGCTAGATAACAAATTGTCCGATCGGAAGCCCTATGGGATTTCTATGCATGGATTCAAGGATAGCTGCGCTGCAATAATCAAAAGTACGTGCTAAACCTTAAAGTGCTAATTTTGAAAATCAGCAAAATCGGCAAAATCTGGGATTTATGGTATGAAAATCGTACCGCCCGTAATCGGCCGATTTCCCGTAGAAATTACGGGAAATCCGTACTAGTTGGCATCTCTGCATTTTGAACACAGCACACTGGCATTGGACCTCACACATACAGAGCAAAATACTTTTGGTGATTGCTTTCCTTCAAAATTGTATTACATAATGATTTGTACCTCTCGATTTATCTCTTCTCTGGACTTGATCTCCATCTCACGTTTTAGTTTGAGTAGTCTCTCTTGGATGGCCTGTCTGTTCAGAATGTCATCCTCCTCTGATTTCTGCTTGTATTCATCATCAACATTCTGCAGTTTTCTCTCTGTTAGTATAAAGTAAACAATTCCTCATGAAGCACAATATCATGATCTAGGGGCCTGTTGCACAAAACTTACCATTGACGGTAACTTTGCCATCAATGGTAACTAGCATCTAAACCTTGATTTTGATTGGCTGGTGAGCCCTGTTACCATGGTATTTGCCATTGATGGCAAAGTTACCACTAATGGTAAGCTTTATGCAACGGGCCCAGATCAGATTAAATTCAAATATTTTAGTTTTAATTTCAACAGGGTAGTCTAATTTGAAGTCCGTTTCTGGGCTTGCTCTTCCAGAGAGCCCTGCATACCATCATCAGAATTTGGAGTATCTGTTAATACTTCTGAATATTTCTTTTGAGATCTCCTTTAGAGAGTATGGCTGTAACAAATCTGTTTCTCTTTTGTATACAGCTCTATGAAATATTACAAACACATAATCAGTTCCTCTTTCTGTAAGCCTTACTTCCTATGGTGATGTATGCCATTTAGATACTTGAAATTCATATACATAGTCTTTGAAACAGGCCCCAAAACAAGGCTGCTGGATGGACAAATGGATTTATGGACAACCTACAAATATATAGCATGTTTTAACTAACATCAATGAACAGGAGCAACAAAAAAACAAAATGAGGGAAAAACCCATCACCCTTGTTATAATATATGACTGACCTATGGAAGACTGGTGCATTGGGTGTGCATCAACCTGTATGCCTACATGCTCCTGCTTTCTCGCTTGACCAGCGCTCAACTCTGTCAATAGCTGCCATAGGAACCCTGTTGATAAAATGTACATAAAAGGCTTCTTTTTACATACGTTACTAAATTGTTTATACCCTTACTAAATTTTTTGTTTAGGTATGTGGAAAGTTGATTTTTTTACTGATTTATGTTTCTTGAGAATGTGGCATATTAAAGCTTTCATTTATAAGTACTCAAAAATGTCCCTAAAGCAACCAGTACACCTGTCATTCTTGAGTTATGAAAAACACAAAAAGCATCAACTTTACAAGGGGTATGAATAATTTCATTGTCAACTGTATAACAGTCTGATAACAACGATCACAATGTTCAAGGCAGTGTTACCTACATATCAATGCGAACATATAGAAGGGTACAATTTTACAGAAAATGTAATGCGCTGGAAATAGGTGACATGTTCTCTAACACTGAATAGCAAGAAGTGGACAACTGCTGTAATACAAACAATGCCATAGCAAAATCAGCCTCACAATTAATGAGTAACCCGATATGAGAGAATAAGCTTGGAAGGAATTAAAATCAACCCTTATCTCACTCTTTATTTATATCTCTATCTGCTCAGTAATTAAACATTGTTCTCATTCCCCTGAATGTCAGTTTTGTGTGATTCTCATACTAATCTATGTAAGGAACGTCCTTGAAAAATTTCTTACCTTTTGAATCATATCTTGGGAGTTCAGCAGCCTAAAACAGAAGCAAAAATCAGTAATTTATATTGTTAAAAGTATAATAATCTCAAAATCATAACATGCATTGAAAAAGAAAAAAAGGCATTGCAACTTACACCACTACATTTCCAAACAAACTGTACATTCTGTCATGTAACAAGACTTTAGGGCAAAACAATCAAAAGATTTTATGATGAAAGTTCCTGTATATTTATTTACCAGTTTGATTCCTTTTTATAATGGTCTACATAGGTTTGACAATATTACTAGAAGTTTAAATGATCCAAACCACAAAAATCTCATAGGAATGTATCAATAGTTTGTCTGTGGTTTATGACATAAAAAAGTTGCACCCACTTTATCTAATTGACTAGGAAATATATACCTTTATATCAGCGATTTATGGAAGCGGTCATTCTGCTGATACTGTCACTTTCCACCCCCCCCCCCCTCTAATGTTCAGGAAAGTTTATATTAATTTTTTTTTCAAAGACATTACACATTATAGACATAGATGTAATAGTATATAAGATACAAATATTCATATTAAAAACAATCTCTTACCAACTTCTTATACAATTGAGAGCTTGGAGCAATTCTCAGAAGATCTAACAAGTCTGGCACAGTGAACAACTATTTAGAAATCAGAATAAAAACAAAGAAAACAGGAAAAATAAATGCATACAATTGAGATTCAGGAGGATCTTTCAGACTATTTGAGTTCAAACTATGACAAAGTGCAAAGAAGATTATTGACTCTTATGATGTATCAGAATGCAAAAAGTTAATAAACATTTAAAACATGAATGCCTATGTTATCTTTACAAAGTTTACAACAAACTTGCTTTGACTTGTGAGTTTGTGACTGATAAAGCTGTCTGGGTTGGCTCATCAGATGTTGACCTTATGAAATGTATGTACCCACAAAAGATGAACTTTCTTTTTAACCATTTTTTTACAAACAACATTTCTTGACAATTAAAGGACCGTTTAAATATCAATAAACATTTGTCACATACATACATGTATAAAGTAAAGTGGGAAAGTCCTAAAATGTTGTTCTAAAAATCATAACACACCTTGTCTTCTGCAGCTCCACTCTCTGGCAAAAAGACAGCAACTGAGTAATCATAGCCACCTCGTCTCAGGTGGTCGGCGACCAGGGAGTTGGCAGCTCTCAGCATGAGTGACGAGGAGCCATCGAGTGAAGCGGTTACGATTGCTGATGGACTTGAGGCAAACTTGACATGCTGTAAATTGGCACTCTGTCTCAGTTCTGTTACAAGCTTGGTTCGTAGCTGCGACTATTTCAGATAAAAACAGACAATGAAAAATATATTAGACAGTATTTCTATTCCCAAAGTGAGCACCTTGATATTAGAAAATTTGAGTCAAATTTTATCATAGCCTAAAAAGACTAGTTTGGTTATTGGTTCATTGCTGTAACCATTTCTTGTGAAGAAATGAAAATAACAAACCTGATATAATGTTCTTTTTTTAAAGACTCACTTTGAAACCTAAATTTAACACTTTCAAATTCTTATTTACACAACAGTTTTTAGAGGAATATTTAATTTGGTGATTATTTATGTTTTTAGATTACTTTCCCTTCCACCATGCTTTCTATGCAACATAAAATTCACAGAACATGATAAAGAACTAAAAATATTTACTTTTGAAAAAGTATTCTGAATTTGGAAAAGGAGAGAAACTGAATCATCTAATCATCTAACAAATCATCTAACAAACCTTGAGTGATTCAACCAATCCCCTTTCTCTGAAAGTCTGGTAGAGCCTTGATTTTAATTCACCAGCCGACATAGGCTCTGTATCACTGCTAGCATCCATGATGATTCAGACCCCTCCAACTTTATTTTTGTGCCAGCTTCACTTTCTGTGGATTGAAAACGTATCAAAAATAAAAATATGCCCATAGTATTAGCACTGAATCCTAACTTCGAAGTTCTTTTCAATATTGCCTTGTTTACTTGTCATAAGTTATTTCAAGTATTTTGTTTTGTTTAGAGCTGAATTATAATAAAAATAATAATAGTGGGTTCTTGTATAGCGCTCATGTCAGTCAGATTTGAAAATGATTAGTTTGGAAAGGAAGCCAATACTAGTAATCAATACATCAATTGTTGTAGAACTACATGTATGAATGATGGGAGGCCCTTTGTCTACTGGGCACCAAATATTTGACCTCACCGATAGCATAAAAACTCAAAAGACAAGTGTTTTTAAAATATTTTATGACATGACAGATAGATTTTCTGTCTATCTCAACTCAAAACTTTTGTTGGTACCGACACTCAAAGTCAATCCTGTCTCCTAATCTAATGACATGTCAACATGAGATTGTCTTTAGTTTTACCATAGCGAGCTTTCAAAAGGGCACAGTAATTGTAGAGCATACAGAACGGGAAGTATAGTTGATCATGAAGGTCTTCACACATTGCTCCCGTCCTCATTTGTAAATCGTTTCGGTTTCTCCGGGCAGCGGCGCAAAGTCATGTGACCCTTTAATCACATTTCTCCTTTGGATTCTAATTCTTCTTCTTCTTCGCTACAAGTACAGGCCATCATTGCGTACAAGGCACTGTAGTTCTGCATGCTTCAGAGTGTGCCACATCACAAAAGCAGGATCATCAGCATGCGGCAGTTCTTGTACACATAGATCTAGGCCTACATGTATCTTCACACTTTAATACTAGTTGGCACTTGGCAGACAGTTGATGTAGATTTTTATTTTGCCCAAGAATCATTCTGAGCTGAAAAAGTGAAAGCNAAGACAAGTGTTTTTAAAATATTTTATGACATGACAGATAGATTTTCTGTCTATCTCAACTCAAAACTTTTGTTGGTACTGACACTCAAAGTCAATCCTGTCTCCTAATCTAATGACATGTCAACATGAGATTGTCTTTAGTTTTACCATAGCGAGCTTTCAAAAGGGCACAGTAATTGTAGAGCATACAGAACGGGAAGTATAGTTGATCATGAAGGTCTTCACACATTGCTCCCGTCCTCATTTGTAAATCGTTTCGGTTTCTCCGGGCAGCGGCGCAAAGTCATGTGACCCTTTAATCACATTTCTCCTTTGGATTCTAATTCTTCTTCTTCTTCGCTACAAGTACAGGCCATCATTGCGTACAAGGCACTGTAGTTCTGCATGCTTCAGAGTGTGCCACATCACAAAAGCAGGATCATCAGCATGCGGCAGTTCTTGTACACATAGATCTAGGCCTACATGTATCTTCACACTTTAATACTAGTTGGCACTTGGCAGACAGTTGATGTAGATTTTTATTTTGCCCAAGAACCATTCTGACCTGAAAGTGAAAGCCAACACTAGCATAACAACAGTAACAGGACGGCAAGTTGTACAATTTTGCCCATGCCTAGCAGCCTACCATCCTCAGATGCTCACTGCACTATCATCAATATCTCATCATTCTCCTTAATATTACGATTGTAACTGTCATCATGGTCATAACTTCTCAAGCCAAGCCAAGTCAACACAACCAAGCCAAGTCAACACAACACAGGTCAAACTGACATTCATAGAGTAGTTACACTATCTATACTATAGTATACATATGGCTAGGCTGGCAGTCTTAATCTTATTTTACAGAATAAAACTGTCAAAACCAGATAGATTCTAGGTCTTACAACATCTGACTCTGAGACCTAACACGGCCTACTCTCTGTAGCCTGTACGTGTAGGGCCGGGCCTAGACTTTCCAAATTGTAATTTGGAAATAGTAATTTGGATTTTGTAATCATCTCATGGTGCGAAAGTAATTTCATACCTTTTGCTCCGACGTCTTGAACAAAATACCTCTCAATTTTCATGCGGCCGGCTAACTGTTATTTTAAATATCTTTAGTTTAGATCTATATGTGATGAGGATGGCCGTGGTCGACTGCTCCTTTCAAATTGTCCCGCGCGTCGATCGAGAGTGCAGTACATGCATGCAGCGCACAGTGCTAGTGGGAAATGTCGCAGATAATAATGCGAGGCGCTCAGATCGTTAGGGCCCAAACCAGCCGGGATCGCAGGCCTAGGATTTGCGAGGGTCTTGATCGACGCTTACCGGGGATTCTTATTCAGTTTGGTAGAAATTATCGACCAAGTTACAGTGCTATGCAGAAGAGCTAGTAACTATTTAGCGATAGCGACAATTATGGATCTTATATAGCTGCTGACTATGTTTTCTTATTCAAAATATTTTATTGTATCATTTCAATTACTAATAAGAATGATGATTGTATCCTAAACTAAATGTCCTAAATGTGTCAACGGGTCTGCAGAGGAAGGGAAATGGGAGGGGAAGGGGAGGGGGGGGGGTCACTGGGCCAATGTCCATTTTTTTTTAAAAACCTTGTTTGTATACGGGTGGAGTGGGTGGCTTTTGGGCTGCTGCCCCCAAAAAAGTTCCACGCGGCCCAAAATAGAAGAAAGATAACAAGAAAAAAGGAGGGAAGATTGAATGAATGAAAGAAAGAAAGAAAGAATATATTAATGACATGAAAAGGGGCACTAGTATGAATTGTCCATTTTCCATTCTTATAAGTGCCCTTTTTATAATCTCTAGTAAGTGCCCCTCTTCGGGTACGAGAAGCGCCCCTTTTTACTTTTGTTAAGCGCCCGCTTCACCTCTGATAATTGCCCTATAAAAATCTCAGAGGTGCCCTTTTTATTTTGACAAATGCCCCTTTGGCCCTTTTCCTTTGTAAGAAGTGCCCCTTTCCCTATTAGTAACTACCCCTTTTTAAGTCGGATAAGCGCACCTTATATTTTCACATGTGCACCCTTTCCTTTCTAATAAGTGCCCCTTTTTCTTATGATAAGTGCCCCCATTTAAAAAAAGAGCCCTTATACCCTCTCAGAAATGCCCCTTTTCAACTATGAAATAGTCTTTTTCCATTTTCATATTATGTAAAAAGGGGCGCTTCTTTCAAAGTTAAAGGGGCACTTTTCCTGTGTAAAAAGGGGCACTTTTTAGTACTTGAAAAAGTGGGCTCCAATAACATTTTTGGCTCATAAATATTTACATCGATCATTGTATATATGTGCAAATTGTAGGTTTGAAAACAATTTTTATGATCATAATAAATCCCAGAGATCACAGTAATTCTGAATTACTTATTTGTTGATGAAATGATTTAATTCCCCAGAAGGGGGTTCTAGATACACCAATGTATTTTATACTTTATATTAACAAAAAATACAACTTTGTCCGTGATCGTTGCTATCATCACGCTTATCAAATTGGCTATCAGAAAATAGCTGATAGAAACTGTTGTATAGGTTCGTTTTTGTGTTGACAGCATAACAGACAGACTAGCTGTGGCTAAACTACTTCATTCAACTTGCAGTAGCTTGATGTTACCGAGATCTACATATCAGGTAAATCTGCCAGCTGACATACAACGTTTAAACGGAGGTAATATTTCCCAAAATATATTAGAACCATTAGTATGATTACTAATACTAATTCCTTTTGTTTGTTGTGACTTTGAAGTTAAGCTGTGAAACTGCTCGCCGGGTACTTGCGATCGCGATCGTATACGCGGAAGTGATTAGCCGAATTGTCGTCTGCTAAATTCAAGTACCAACATAGAATTCACCATTCTTTGTTTTTAGTGTGTCATAAGCATGTTAATCAAACGTGTCAGAGAAACTCAGTTAACATCAAATACATCAACCATGATCAACAGTGTTTGTAGAAATTGTATTTGCCTGCCATTCTGGCAGCTAGTGCAGCAAGGCTGATAGTGATATCAAAACTAGGGCCTACAAAAAGTTTACTTTTGTTTGGGGGGGGGGGGGGGGGGGGG
>BEXV01000537.1:164275-195607 GCA_003118195.1 Hemicentrotus pulcherrimus | reverse complement strand
ACCTACGTAAATGCAAATTTTTAGCACATGATAATGACAGTTTATCCTTTACATAAAGACCATTGACATTGGGAGGGTAACGAATCTGATGCTAGCGAGAACAAGCTTTGAGTATGTAATAACTTTCATAGCATTCAGATATTGTGACAGGAGACAGTGGACAACTCTTTTGGAGAGAGCCGGTGAAGTACTCTTTGTTAACATGTCTTTAAATATTTTGAATTTAATATCTCATTTATTCAATTTTATTTCTATAGTTTGTAAGATATTATATTACAAGAATTCAATGTTCTGTTGAAATATGTTTTGGAAATTTTTCTAAATTTATCATGTTATGAATTTCATATTTTTGTTTACTGTTTCAAAAATCTGCTATTCATAGATTATAAATTTCAAATTTCAAAATTTCAACTCCTGTTGTTCACTTTGTCTATCATACATGTATCTGTTCCCCATATTACATTTTGTTTACCCTCCTTTTTTTAATGTTTTCTGATTAGAATCTTGTTATTTTATATCTTTATGCCTTCTTACATCCTCCTTCATGATCTTAATAAATGTGTTATCTATTTCATTAGTTTCGTCTGGGGCTGTGTTATTATCAAGCAGTCTGCTTTAACAATGACAGTCCTTCCTCCGCAAATAATTTTATAATGTTTATTATGTTTTATAATGTTTGAGGAAAATTTAGTATTTATGACAATTTAATACATTTTGTTTTTGAAAATAACAATTTATATATGTATTTGCTTATTTAGGATTCATTTTCAGATAAATACTTAAACTGTATTTATATTATTATTATTGCCATAAAAAATTGTGTGGTTTCGTGAATGCAGAAGAAAATCAAAGAAAATCACATCAAAAATCGTAACTCAGTATGTTCTGTCTTTATTCCTGAATATGAGACTCAAATTTATTTAAAAATATAATTTTTTTTAATTCTTGTTTCTCTGATGTACTTAATTTTATCAATTCTACTTTCTATTCTCTAATTGGATATGCAGGTTGTTGATCAGTGAAAGCTGAAAAGAACTTTGTCTTGATGTTAGCTGCTGCAAGAATCCAGCAAGATAAGCTTACCCTGAAGGAGAGTGCTTTACATTATCTTGACCAAACTGGACAGCTAGCTTCAATAAAGAACAAGTGTGTTGACATCCAGCAGAGCAATGAAGTAAGGAAAATATTTCTTTTTCTTCAAAATTTACAAATCTACCCGTATTCTAATGCACTATAGAATTATTACTTGATGTAAATGTAAATGGAGGTGAAACACTTAAAAGTTACAATGAAGTGTATGTCTCACAACACTATGTCTCCCTTATAAGAAAAAAAATGTGAATGTTGACGCCATGCTCTAAAGTGTTTTCTGAGTAGTAGTATTATGGATTGATAATACTTAGTTTATTTAAGAAGAAAATTAATTCATGCAACTGGTGTGTTAACCAATAGATAAAGAGTATTTTATGTAACATGCGTTTTGAATGGTTAATTATGGAGACATCTTGGGGGTGTTTATCTTAAATTGTAAATAATCTTAAGTACATGATGTCGAGTTCAGAGGTTTAATTGATTTTCTAAAATTCATTCCTTGCAAGTTCTTTTCTATTTATTGTTTTCCTCTTTACAGAAACAAGTCCAAATTTACAGCTTCCTTATCCTCATCGATATCCAAGAATTATGCCAAATTGATGGTGAGTTAACCTGTAGAATACTTAATTTTCTCATTCATGTTGACTTAACACAGGCAAAACCTGGTTACCGTAGATAATGAGTTAAGATTGATTTAGATGTGGTTATGTACCTTGTGTGTAAAAATAAAGACCAAAGCACCAAGCAATAGAAAGTTCATAATTCTCTGATAAAATACCTGTTAATGCAGCAAAATTCTGCCCAAAGTATAATTTGAAGACATACTACTGTTATGGCTTTATGAATATTGTATTGTTCCCATATTGCTAATTTAGAATAAGACTTATCTATCTGAAGACATGTTATGTTGATTATGTAACATATTCTAGCTTTTCCCTCTTTCCCCTGCAACAATATCATGAGCAATTCCCCCCAAAACTGAAAGATCCAGAAATTACATTTAAATTACAGTGTACATAAATACACTGGTCATAATGGTGGTATAATTATTTTTACCCCAGTTTAGGGAAGAATTTAAAAAAATTATTTATTTCTAATAGATCTACATAATGGCATACATTCTCAGATTTTATTGAATATTAATTTGCGAGTGTATGTTTTGCGTGACTGCTAAATCATATGTGTGCTACTATGCTAATCAACTAGGGAACCTACGTCCTTAAATCATAATTGAAAGTAATGAGGATTAATGCCTCGCAAAAGGGCACTAATTTAGTTGATCGACACAACTTTTATCCTGGGGCCTCACAGTAACGAGGCCATTGCTTAGCCCCTGAATCATGACTGTACGCAGTGTTTGCTAGGGTACTCGGCCGCCCCCACAAACCCCCCAAAACGATGAATATGCAATAAATTGTCAAAAATTCATTGCATTTTCCCCCGGCCCCCAATAGGAAAAATTCCTCTGTGTGGCCATGCCTTCAACCATAATGCATGGCCCTAAATATTCCACTATTATGACCAACAGTGTATAATAATCTTTTGCTGTTAATAAACATCAGATTAAACCAGGGATGTATCTCTCATATTGTTACAAGTGTGGTTTTCGGCATCGAGTCGCCAATCATTCGTAAAGAAGAGAAATTTAGGTAAGGCAACAGATAAAGATTGTTTTAAAAGAATATCAATTTTGAATTTTCTTGATCAAGCAATAAGCCTTTGTTTATTGATGCCATGTTTTTCATTTTATATCAGCGGAACTCGCAAACATGGTTACATGCAAGCCATCAGATGCATACACACTGTTTCAAGAAGTAAGTACGCCATTTAACCCATTGCCTACGGGAACCGGGTGGTCCCTGTGTTAAGCCAATGGAAATGCAAGAATTCAGTATTCAACAGGTTAAAAGGTGGTACCATTTTCTATGTTACAGTACATGATAGTTCAAATTGTATTGTTTGGTGACTTTCACTGACTGCACAATATGTGAAGTTATATATCCAATCTGCTTGAGATGTGAAGTAAGTTCTATTGTGGTAGACAGAGAACATGCTTGTATTCTTTCAGATTTATAACATATATCCTAATTAAAAATGAGAATTTCCTACCAGAACTTTTTGATAAGTATGCCTACCCGATACTATAATATTTTCAATAGGGAAATGTCTCATTTTCAGAAACAAGTATTTAAAAAGAAAATGAAATTCAGGTTCTATGTATGCTGTTTGATTTTTTCTGAAATAATTGTTCACTTGATTTGAGAGTTCATGTTTATCTAATGTACATGAACATGTATATGTCATTCTTTTTTAATATTATATTTTAACAGTATAATGATGATTTTTTAATGTATCATTAGGTATGTTTCACCGCATCACACACACTTGGAGTCATTCCAAAGAGCATCAAACCAACTCAGATCCACTGTAATCTCAGGCTCAATGGCCTACCTGCACTCCCTAGGTAAGTAATATCCATTCTAATTTTTCCTCCTCAATGTTGTAAATTTCTCTGTTTGCATCTTGTTTTTTAAAAACCACTTTAAATTGCTTACAGCATTTACTTTTTCAAGAAGGGATTGGAATGTATCTGTCTGGTACTCTGCGAATATCATTTTTCATCAGATTGAGGGATTCAATATTATTTTTCATCTCCAAATCTTGTTTTTCAATTAACTCTATTATTATAAAACATACATTTTGTAGGATCTTGATTAGAACTCTTATTTGTTCCTCTATTAATCATCTTCAGCTGCCAGTTCATTTCCTGCGCTCCTGCCCATGAAAATGAAATAATTGTACGTTTGAAAAGCTTTTATATTTTCCTCAATAATAATGTGTTGGTAATACGTTTGTCAGTGAGAAAATATTTATGTGAGATCATATGCTCAGCAAAAGAGATTGTTTAATTTTCTTTTAAATACAGCTACGTACTGCGACCAAGAGATTTCTTTGCATCCAAGTTTGCATCCCGCTTTTACCAGTTTGTAGGCGTGGTGTGTAGTATGACTTCTCCTTGTAAATATACGTAAGTTATGTACTATTATTTATTCTATCATTGTTTTCGTATTTCGTATGCATTGCTTAAATTATATATCTCAGTTTTTCATAGAAAATTTCTTTCATGCATTATTTAGTAAACGATTTGGGGCTTGGGCATGACACTTAATTATTTCCTCTCGGTGTAAACAAGGATGCCACAATTGCTCAAAAGGGTTGAGGGATGTCAAATTGAACATAAGAAAAAATGAAAACATAAGAATTATCGCGGAAGAGGTTTACGGTACACCATGTGTAAAGTCCTAGGAGGCATAAGGAAAGTGGGTGAAAGTAGAAGTGAAATAGAAAGGCGAGAGAGTGGAGGTTTGAAGGAAGAGTATCTTTCGAAAGTGAGTGTAGTCCTGAAAAGGACTGTAAACCAAAAAAGGTTGTGGACAGGATGAGAGGTTGAGTAGAAGACTGGATTGAGTTGGAGAGTTAAGTAGATGTGAGAAGCTGGTTGAGTTGGGGAGTAGAGTTTCTACATTAATATAGATGGTGAATGTAAATTGCTGACTTTTTATGTGATATATCTGTCATATCATCTGTTTTTATAACTTTCTATAATTTGCCATTGAGCCTTGTTGATACTAAGTAGGGAAACTTTTTATTGTTAAAAATGTCAACAAAGACATACATGTATATACAGTCAAATCTGCTTTAGTGACCGGTGATTTCTCATTGAATCATGTACTAAAAGAACCTGTCTACAAAGACCACCTGTCTACATAGACCACGTTTTGTGTTTCCCTTGGGTGGTCGCTATGGACAGGTTTGACTGTAGCTTGATATCCTGTTTTTGCTTTGACAATCATTTGGACAAATATATTCTCTCAATTCTTCCCATTAAAAAAAAAAAATTGTAAAGACCTTATTGTAAAGACCTTCAATTGAGACATAAATAGCTTGGTATTTTTGTTTTGACAGTCCTTAATGTGCTACATATCAGTGTTCACACTTTGAATGCTTCTTAAAGAATAAAACACTGAAATCAACTGTGTACAAAACATTTTCCTCTGTGAAGACTTAAATATCCTGTTTTTGTTTTTACAGTCCATGTGCCATATGTAGATGTCTCGGTTATCTATGAATGCACTGGATGAGATGCTCTCTTTATTTAATAGAGAAACCTTAAAATTCACCATTGACTGTAGAAAATTTCCTTGGATAAAATAACTATTTCACATCACGTCTATTTTGACAGTCGATATGCCAAATATAGATTTCCTATCTCTGATTGTTGTTTGTGCAGATGTAAAAAGGACTATAAAATGAATATTTCAGAACCTTCCTTTAACGAAGACGTGCATAATGAGATGTTCATTCTCTTTCGAACAGTCGATGTGCCAAATATAGATGTCCTATTTCTGAATGCTTTGGATCTGATGAAAATACATATGTTAGACTACACACTGCTGGGGCAAAGGAAGCACAGACTGTAAGGTGATTATAAGACTATGGTATTTATTATCCTTTATGTTGTGACAATCATGGTTCTTGGACATTATTGTCTCGGTTATAGCTGAGCTACCAAAGTAACATATCGGGTACCCATTTGCACCTCCATGGAGAGTGGCAAATGTAGATTAACGTCTTGCCAAAGGACAGCGCCGCGGGCTGGGATTTGAACCTTGTACCTTGTAGTCTACAGTCCGGTGACTAATCCACAAGACCAAAACATCTCAGTCACACCAACAAGACTGACACCAGACTTACAAAAAAACTTAACAAAAATGATATTGCCCTGGAAGGACAAG
Source organism: Hemicentrotus pulcherrimus (assembly GCA_003118195.1). Classification (NCBI taxonomy): domain Eukaryota; kingdom Metazoa; phylum Echinodermata; class Echinoidea; order Camarodonta; family Strongylocentrotidae; genus Hemicentrotus; species Hemicentrotus pulcherrimus. Next base: position 189,719 of record BEXV01000537.1, on the reverse strand, counting down.
AGTTGATCGGATTGAGGTTTGTGTAGCTATAGATAGAGCTGGTTTGGGGCTGTGACTGAGGCATTGATTAGTCCATTCCACGTGACAGGGTGTGGGGTTTCTGTCACAGGATACATGTATGAGACAAAAACCTCACTAAGTTATGACTTGGTAAACTGCCTCGAAAACCAACAAAATAGTGTCATTTTATGTTAATAGTAGATTAGCATATGATCTTATAATCCGGATTTTGTTTGATTGTCATGACATATTATGGATTTATACCGATGTTCAAGAGGAGGGGTGGGGTGGGGGGGGAATAGAGAAATTTCACTATATCATGATGTGGGACTATATAATTTGAATATTAGGGGGTATTTAAAGTGACTTGGTAACATTGTTGAAGGTTGATGACAAAAATTGCTTAATTTTTGTATAAAATGTTACTTACTATATTCCTTCTACTGTACTAACCCTCTAACATGCAAAAAATCCTGAAAAAAGTCTCAAACCATTAAGATATCTATGGTTTTCTTTGAAGGGGTCGATGTGAGGCACCCTCTAACAGTGATTAACAGTAAATTCTCCCAACCATTTTTGAATTTTCCCAACCGTTTTTCCATGAAAAAAAGACATAAAACAGGCTATAAAAAATCTGTCAACACTTAAATGTCTGGAATGGAATGCAGAGCCATTTTATTGCTTTGTGAGATTTCCATTCACCTAAAATGTAACTAAATTGTTCTATAGATCTAGATCTAGACCTAGTTGGGAGAATTAAGGAATCGATCAGATCAGTTTTTCCCAATTTGTACCATGAATAATGGTCTGTTTTCACTCAAATTTTCAGATTATCTTTAATTGTACATCTAGCATTGAAGTCACTACCTTAGCACCACTATCTCTCATCTGAACAATGATTAATATGCCCTGAAAACTCTTTCCTGTAGTTGACTAAAGAAAGAAAAAAGATAAACATGTCTTCTTTTTGTTGCAGGAATGATTTCCATTGTTTCTACTGTGGTACTTTGCTTGTTGAAGATGTTAATGGCAGAATCATTGGAGGTACGACTTGCTCTGAAATTGTCTATACAAATGTTCATATAAACATGGTGAATTTACAGTAGTGAATGGATTGATAGTTTATCATTACTACATTGAATGTCAATCTGTAATTATAGTTTTACAAGGAGTTGGATTGTTGCCAGAGAAATGTATTTGCTAATTCAATTTGAGTACAATGTTGTGACCCCAATTTTGTAAGAGATGATTGACCAATACATGTTTTACAAAATTTATGGGGTCAATTCTTATGTGTCTTGCCATGAGACAAGGGCTTGGGCGATTAGGCCTAAACAAATTTTTTTTTAAAGTTGTACTGCCCTTTAGGTGCCAAAACATGGGTAGGTCGGTCGGAAATCTTTTATTTATTTTTTTTAACTTTTTTATTTTTTAAACTTCCTTTTTGGGCTGATATCTCTCAGTTTTGAATGCTATAATAATTTTTTTTTCTTAAAAATAAACGGTTAAAAAAAAAGCCGACCATCGATAAGTGGCAATAGAACATTTTTTTATTTTAGGCCTCACAGTGGTCTATGATGCACATATCAAGCTTTCTAGGCAGCTGTTTTATTTGAGGTTCCTCGCATATTATACATGTACATGTATGTTAAGGCTTGAATGTAGTCCATACAGGAAATAATCAATTTAAAGCATGATTGCTCTGATTACCGTAAGGTTGGATAACTGCCATGCAGATTTCAGTGTAATATTCATGTAGGTAGCATTCCTAGTCCACAATCACAGTTATATTTTCCATGTTAATTTCTTACTGAACCAAAGCTGTTATTTTGCATAAATACAATGTAAAAAATCCCACTGAACATCATTTGAATTGGCATAATTACAGTTAACAACTTAGTTTTTCATACCCTTACCAAGTTTTGTAATTTCTTTGAGTATGTGAAAAAGTTTTGTAATTTGTTTGAGTATGTGATTTTCGTTTTTTTTTTTATAATGTAAAATATGAAAGCTAGGCTTACATCTAAAAATATTCACCAAAGGCCCTTATTCAACCAATCCATGTTTCATTCTTATGTTACAAAAAAATACAAAACCAAACAAATTTTACAAGGGGTATCAATAATTTAGTTGCTAACTGTAAGTGCTACGCCTAATTTGTACATATATTTATATCTATTTTATTGTACATTATAGAAAGGCTTGTCCTGAAGATGGTATGCAAGGATGCATTTTACGAAGCTTCTTGTCCTCAATATCACCAACCTATAACAGTGTATGTAAGAGGTAAGTAATGGTTTTTTTCTATTAATATTTTTTACTCGTAAACAAACTCTACTTATTTGATAGTTAGATAATACAAAATGAAATGGTAAACATGGTTACAGTAGCTTTCACTTTACCCCATACAATTTAAAGTTGTGTGTGTGATTTTGTTTTACTCACAAAAGAAAAAAAGAAAAGGATTTTTCATGTGAGTTGGAAATTAAGCAGAATAGATTCTAGTTAGGAACTTAGTAATCATCCAATTATAACTGCTGTAAAGTTCTTGGAATTTGATTTGGGGTAATTAAACTTTTCCTTCTTGTGTGATCATGCCACGATTTGTTCTATTTATACGTCATCATCTTTTTCTCTTCTTGACCTTTCAGATGACCTCATGCCCACAGTCTTCCTCGGTGGGTGTTTCAATGTGATTGGAATCCCTACTATAGAAAACCGTGGTTCTAGAATGTCTCTAGCATTTGAGGTGGGTACCAATCATACAATCTCGTAATTAAAAAAACAAATCTGATTAATGCTCTTTCCCCCCTAAAAACAAAACAGAAATTTAGCAAAGATAAATGAGTGAAATATAAATTTGTTAACTTAACAAATTTATATTTCACTCATTTATCAGAGCAACAAATTGCTCTGTATTTTACAGGATAAATTGCTTTGTTTTTAATTGGATGGCAATGTATTATCCAAAAGTGGTAAAGCTGAAAATAAGCACTGCTAAAAGTCACAGATGAAAAGGTTGGGCCTATACATGTACAGTTAAAAACTCAATCATTCATACCCTTACCACGTTTTGTAATTATCTAAGTACCTTATGTGAAAAATTGATTTGTCCCTCAAAAAGGTATTCAACAAAGGTCCTAACTCAACCAGCTCACCTTTTATTCTTGAACACCTCAAAAGCATCAAATTAACAAGGGGTATGAATATTTTAGTTGATAACCTTATGGAGTGGCCTTTTCAATAGTAAGAGAAAAAAAATCAAAGGAAGAATGACACTCCCAATGTTTATTTTGTTTTTGTTCATTCTTCGTTTTTATGTTGAATTAAATGTGAATCTGTATACAAAATTGTATAATTTTGTCCTTCTTGTGGAATTTAATCGTTATTTTGTTTGTCATTTTCTGTTACATTGGCAGGCAAACAACATATTGTTGGTAAGTGTGACTTTGTTTTTCATAGAGATACACAGTCAAAATATGCTTTACTCCAATATAAACTCATTAAAAATATATTCATGAATGATTTGTGAATGATGAATGAACTATGATCTGATTCCAATGCCAGTGTCATTGTTTTATTAGTATTTTATGAACGACGTATAGCATTTGCCAATATTTATCAATGCACTAAATGTGATGCTCCAAGTGATCAAATTAATGTTCAACTTTGTTGGTTAAGTATACACCAATCCTTCATTATAAGGAGTTATTACACGTAGATTATACCAATGATTATTAATCTAAGAACATATTTTATTCCACTCTTGAAGGTTCAACCTGTATGAGAAAAGTCTCAAAATTTATTCAAGATCCACTGTTTATTATTTGATCATGTTTTCATATATTATTTTAGATTGACCAGCCATCGATACCACTGATACCAAAGAATATTCCAAAGAGGATTCACCAACTCTATGCAGGTATGAATTTTTGATCTGTGTATTTTTTAAACTAATGAATATTCGTTGTGTAGATTGTTTCACAGGCATTTTGAAATGTGTATCGATGCAAACAATGATTTTTGTTCACGATTGTATTAGTTTACTTTTAATTTGATTTCATTTGAACCATTTTACCATTGAAAATGTGAGTTTCTCAGTGTTTCTTGGTAATGCCATTGTCCTTAGAACTGATTATGTGACATTTCATTTTTACCCCATTCCTGTCATAGGTGGCAAAGCTGGCTAAGAATTTGAGTGTTGAACAATGGTTTGGAAATAGAAATGACTAATTGTATTAGAATTTAGAAATAGGCATCCTCTTTTTAATCCATTGAATATATTTTATGTCTTATTTTGCCCTATTTAGCAATGAAACAAGACATGCTAGTAAAAATGTTATGCATGTAAGTTCATTAATGACAATAATTATCTTGAACAATGTTCACTATAACACATTATTTTAAAAAATTCCTGGAAAAAAAAATAATCATGAATCTTTAATGCGTGGTTTTCTAACAGATATTGTGAACTATTTGTGTCATACCTGGCTTACTCGCATTTACCTTCACAGATCGTGCATCATCTCCATGGAGTTTCAGCTCAAGCCTTGCTTACTTGTTTGCCCCTGACATAGCACCACCTGGAACCTTCCACAAACTCAAACTCCACCTTCTGCTAAGCCTTATGCAATCAACACAATCTGAAAATGTAGGGTATTGTAAATAATTAATGTTTTTTTGAAAGCCATTAGTTAATTATCTAAGCTCCTCAACTGTGAGGCTAGATGGAATAATTCCTGTTTATTTTTTTCTGATAATGAATATGTTAATTGGCAATAAAGGTTGCCATTAACATGCATAGTGAACATGAATTTTTTTTAAAGATTGAAGGTTATAGCCATTATTTTGAAAGAAATTGTCAAGAATTTGTTCAACTTTGTTGATGGTGTAATGAAATGGGAGTTCTTATAATGTTGTTTAGAACTGTGCAATCATCAAGATTAAATCAATAGTATTTTACTGCTGTTTTCTAGCAAAAATATTTTTTTCAAAATGTGTCGATCAGTCCAAATTGAATCCCTTATCTCCACATTGTTGCTTCAGATGAAAATGTTTCAACAGGGTTGTCAAGAAATTAGGTCAGCACTGGTCTAATTGTAAACAAAAATAAAAAGTAGAATAATTAAATGGCCAACTCTGTTTTTAATTATTTTGTTACAAATGCTATGATTTCCCAGATCCTAGATGTACTAGCTGTTGGCAAAGACACAAATGTACTCCACAGACTAATGATGCATGCAGCATCATTTGCCAAGCAGCGGGTATCGCACGCCTCATCCACACCCATATTTGGTCACATCCAAAAGGACCCACAGGCTGGTACTTGTGTCATTGAAGGTAGGAAAGATTTAATTGGCTTTATAGAGTAATGCTATGTCACCACCAAGTGGTCAAACTATTGTAGGGTCAGGTTCTGAATTTGCTGATGTGTGGACATTTTAGAAATGCCCCTTTTGTTGTGCCTCAAAGGTCAAAATAAGGTCAATAATGGAATTATGCAGAGAGTTTGGCATGCTTCCTGTTCAAACTTAAAAATGAAAATAGTTGTAACTTTTAAGCTAAAAAATGAAGTTTTTGAAAGAGATATTGTGTTTTGCTTTTCATGATGGATACCTTAGATTCACAGAATATTATTTATAGAAGTTAAATCAATTGTAAAGAATAAGATTGTATGGATTCATTCACATATGAAATTGCTGTGTTGCTATTTCTTGATGTCTTTAGGATGAAATTATGATATCAACTGATCAAAGATATGCAATAATTAAATTTAATTTTGTTTTTATTGCTATAAACATCTCTTGTGTATATAGCTGGATCTGTTGTGCTGGCACATTATGGAGTCTGTTTGCTTGGCTGCCTGGATACATGGAAGAAAGATGCTAAGGAAAGAATGAGAGCAGGTAAACTTCTAAGACATTAAAAGAAAATTCTTAAATTACAAATACTTGTTTTAAATGGCATAATGCACATTAGGTCCAAAGTGTTAGGGCAGCAAGGTAGCAATTGTCAAGTGTAAGATTTCATACGTCTTCTACAGGTGGATACCATGCCTCTTGAATCAGACATAAGGGGTTTTCCCTTATTTTTCCCTTATCTATATTATTTTCTCCTGACTCTTAAGATGGACATTTTCATTAATCCCAAAGTGCTTTTCCTCCCTCCACCCTATACTACAGCAACCGATAGCAGGAGCATAACCCTGACTGTTCTCCGTACTGTAGATGCTGGTCCTCTACAGATTTACACCATGCCTCTGGAATCGACCTTGTGGGCCTTTAGTAGTCCCAATGTGAGAAGACCTAAAGGAGATTTGTTTGTGGCACAGGTAAGAGGGAAATTTCTTGTGGTTGGTAAATGGATAAGACCTTTTTGAAAACCATTTGTACAACAAAGATATAACTATGGTAGGGTTTGATGGTATATAGTTGCATCCTAGCTATTACAATGTCGAATGGATATCATTTATGCACAAGGAAAGCTCCAATGTTAAAAGAATATTGATCAATCAATCAGAGTATTTGGCATAATTTTGTTAATAACTTGCATATACCCACATTGTTACATTGTTTTTAAAATGTGTTTTTTCTTCTTCAATTTCAGGATATTGATGACATTTCCGCAAAGATTCCAGAGTAAGTTATGTGGCTTTATCATCTGAGATGGCACAACATCATGGAAGCTGTGTATCTAAAGAAATGTTGTAGCTGATACGATATAGTATTGCCCTAATACAGTTTAAGGCAAACTATGTTATAATAATAACATGTATATACTCGGCTACACTTATGCGTAAGAGGCACATGAAATGTCATTAATGTTTGTACCTTCTTTGTTTTTTAACTACCCTAAAGTGTCACGTTTATATATATTTGGAGGGGGGTCCAAATATTAGCTTGGCAAACTTATTGCCCGCTGTATGTTCTTTTGCATTCCTCTTCAGTATTTTTTTAGCAATGTTTTAACTATGCATAATAACAGTGACCATACATGAGAGTTGATTCATTTACCTCTTCATTGCTATTATTTTTCCTTTAAAAAAAAACTCCCACAGAGGCTTCAGCATGGTCGTGATGTGTGATAACACCGACCATACATGGGATGAGTTCAAGGAGGCAAGTCTCATCCATCAAGCTCTGATTGGTGCTATGTATGTCAAACAGGAGCATCCTCATCAGGTCATTGCAAATAAAGACTTTAAACAGGTACAACCGAGGTCCTACACTCAAGTAGAGATCAGTTTTAATCCTGGTATCGCACAGTCAAAATTGAATATTTTTTCCCCTTGGGTACGGTAGTTCTTAGATTATTTAAGTTTAAGTAAATGCTTTAAATTTGAAATTATTTCTGAAACTAGTCCTTGGGAATTTACCTGTGCTAATCTGAGATATGCAAGAGTCAATCAGGTTTTCTGTTTGGGGTATGTGTTCTGGATTGTAGCCTCCTTTGTACTGCATCACATTCTATTATTTGTACTGAATTGCATCTTATTACATTAGGTAGAAAATTTTATGAATAAAATAAACATTTGATATTGAATGCTAAAATTGATATACCGTATGTGGAATGATAGTTACTGATGATCAATAGACATAGTTGATCTGTATTGTATTTGTGCAATTTCATTGAGACTGCTCACAACAATAATTATTGTCTGATCATTGAGACGGATAAAATTTTCTGTATTAATAAAAATAATGTATGACATGACAGCGGACGCTTCAAATAATAAGTCTTTGCCCCCTCACAGTTCATTGAGCTCGCCAGGCAGCAGCCTGCAGAACTGACCAAAGTTGCCCAGCAGCTTATCCAGGGGTACTTTGTGGGGAGTAGAAGGGTGCGATCATCTGGTGTTAGGGGTACACCGTTCCCACCTGCTGCTCTCAAGACCTTGTAAGTTCATTGTTATGTTCTTGCATCTTGGCTATTTTAGTAAATTTTAAAAGAATTGCCCAACATGCATTGCATACAGTCTTTAGTGGTGTTTTATCCCAAAAAAATGATTAAAGGTCTCAAATATTCATGGGATTTGCTAAATGCAGTCTGACATGTCATACACCAATGCATGGGGAGGGGAGGGGGGGCGGGGAGTGTGTCCAGAAAATTATGAAATATTTTAGCAATGTTTGTGCAATCTGAGTCACCCATTGATACTAGGGGTTCTCCTCAAAACTTCACTATATGCCAAATAAGCCATTGATACTGTAATTAGTTGTAAGATAATTCGAGAAAAAAAGGACAGATTATCTGTTTGAATATAATGAAGTAAAAAATTACATATCATATCTTTGTATCTTATTAAATTAATATATTTAAGAAAAAATAATTGATACACACACATGCAGTGTTTAGTAAAGTTTTTAATAACGATGCAAAATATTTTTTTCATTCATTTGTTAGAGAATGAGAGAGGTTGAGGGAGAGAGAAACAAATAAGCAATTAAAACGGATGATATACATATTTACAGTGCTTTTGATGTTGGGTATTAAATACCCTTTGTCAGGGTCATATTCAACATGACAAATTTGTGAAGTAATAAAATGTATCATTTTCCCTCTCTGTCATGTTCCATGTATATCAGAACCAGTATGGCAGCTGCCCATGCCAAGCTGTGCCTTCGTAAAGATGCCAATGAGAATGATGCCACACTAGCCATCATGCTTTATGAGGAGTCCATCACTGCCAGATTTGGTATGATTTAATTTTGCATGATAAATTTGACCATGATAAGGATAATATAAGTTTATAAATTTCATTGAGCATGCAATTCCATGGTTTTCATCCCAAGTTATCATGGTATGTGTATTCAATAGGCTGATTCTTTTGATTTTACAGTTAACATCTATATTATGTATACCCTTACAAAGTTTTGTAATTAGTAAGTTTGTGAAAAATTGCTTTGTACTCATTCATGTTTCTTGAGAATGTGACATATTAAAGCTTACATGGACATCTAAAAGTGTTCAATAAAGGCCCTAATTTAACCAGTTCACCTTTCCTTCTTGGTTTACAAAAAGAGACACAAAAAAGGGTTACAAAGCTTATAAATAATTTAGTTGTTAACTGTACTTGACTGCTGATATGTGTATGCTTGTCTTAAGCAAATGGGACCGACCGTCTCTAGTCCTCTTTTAGGGACTTGGTAATGAGGATGCATGCCTACCCAATGGGCACTAGTGCATCCAATGGGTTTCAGACTCTGGACCTCCCAGTTACAAGACCACTGCCGTACCAATAAGCTATCGCAAAATGGTTAATGGTTGAGGTTTAGTAGTCATAAAATATGAACAGCAAGTGCTTTCAGACGTACACTGAATGATAAAGGTCACAAATAGATTTCTGATTAATTCATTCATTCAATTTGAAATTAATCATAGCTTTGTAATGAACTCAACGAATGATGAAGATATTGAGCTGGAAGTTCTAATTGATAGAACGGTAAGTCCCATATTTGATTCACATTCATATCAATGTCTTTCAACTCATGTCATTTCCACTACTACTAGTTTATAAAAGCTGTTAAAATATAACTATGATTTTCTCATTTTAGGTTATTCAACCCTCAATGTGCATCCAATCCCACATTTCCGAGACAGCAACATGACTACCTATCTTGGCCCAGAGGTAAGATTCAGTCTTGTTGCCTTCTGTGCTAGAAGCTGAAAGATTTTTTACATTACTTAACTTTGTTCGGTCTTTTGTTATTTTGTGTATTGAGTTTACCTTCTCATTCGGCTGGTTTAAACCTGCATGCTATATATTTCTGTACAAAAACAATAAAAATTGAATATTCAAAAAAAAAGAAGAAAAAATTGAAGTTGTTTTTGTTATTATTGCTGTTTTGGGGGGTTATTATGTAACATGAAAACTTGTTTAATTCTTCTAGTGGCCATCATGGTCCCACTCCCTATTTGGACCATACCTACAGGATGTTTTTTTTTAAAGCAAATGAAAAGAACTTGCAGCTATCGAAAAGTTGCACTGTAAAGTTCAAATTTTGACAATTCTATCACATTGGTCATGTGTTTTATTTGCTGTGTTTGCTAAAAATATGACTTTTAGTCATTTTACACTGATCATCAGTTCTTTTCTGGTATGAGCTTTTCTTGCATGTGATCCTGCTATTAGTTCATGACCTTCCAAAACATATGCTCTGCCTAACAATCAATTAAATTATTTGTAGCTTGAGATTATTCCTTGATCTTTTTTTACAACCTTTTCAGAACGACCTTCGAATGCAGCAGTTCCAGGAGCAGCTGCGCAGATTCTGTGCTAATCATGATCCCAACTTTAGCATCCATTGCTCAGAGGATTAGCTAAACACCTTTGATTAGAGCACAACAGATGAGAGTTGAAGATGGAAGGAGCTGGAGACTCCTTATCTCATTGAAATGATCAATTTATGATGCAGGATGATTACATATTGCATAAATGGCTTGGTTATTTTTCTCCTTTGATATTTGTTCATATTAGATTTTGAACCTACAAATACTTGGAAGTCTCATACTTGCATCTGGAATTTATACATGTAATTATTATTTGATAATTTGGTGAAAAATTGAATGAAATGACAATGATCTTATAATTATACACATGCATTTATATTCAAATTAGTTATAAAATGCCAGAAAATATAATGGGTTCCAAATGAGTTTTATATAGATATGATATATTCTTTAGCATTTAACTGTGATATATTTTACTTTGAAAATATTTTATTCATGTGAATGTACATGTTTCCAAATGAATTGTTGGAAAAGGTATAAAATGTTGATATCAATACTTTTCTTAACATATTATATTTATTAGTGTTGGGGTGTACTGGTATATACTCCTTTATTAGAGTTTTGAAAACTTATTGTTTATTCTGAAGGTTCGTGTGTGTATTTTTATCACGTTTATACATATATTTTGTATAGATGATTTATAAATACATTTTATGATTTATCGTGATCTGAATGTTTGCTTATGCAAGATTGAACTTGGAGAAGAGTGCTAGTATATTTATAAAAGATTTTATCTTATATTCTAATGCAAATTATATATTTATTAAGAGTTTGAGAGTATGTACTCATTATTGTAGGTTTAATTATTCTTCAAGGGGAAGTTCACCCTAAATGAGAGAAACAGATCAGTGGAAGTTTGAGCAAAATCTGATAAAGAATAAGAAAGTTATGAATTCTGTAATTGTATTCTATCAAACACAAATTGGCAATGTAGTGACTCATCTTGTGAGGTCATATGTATGATAAAAATACTTTCTTTATAGTATTTTTTTTCTTCATAATTTTTTTTTTAGTACAAAGCAATTGGGAGAGGATCATTGAAGATACATGGCAATGTTGCCAGATGTGTTTCGTTGATTAAAAATTCAAACTTGATATCTTCCCGTATTTTATCAGATTTTGCTCAAATTTTCATTGATCCGTTTCTTTTTTTTTTTTTTTTGGTTCTATTGAAAGCAACCTCATGTCAGGATGGACTTTTCAATGTACATTTATTCTGCATAGATAGAAGGGTTATTGCAATCTGATTGTTTATACGGGGTTATAATCGGTTGGGAGTGCCGGTGTATTTATATTAGACAAGTTTATGAAAACTTATTTGTGGTAAATATTTATGCAACTTATGTTTTACATGCTATTATTGCCTTCTCTTTATCAGCTCTACTTGCCAGCCTTTTGTATTGAAATGAATGCCTTTCAATGCCTTTGATATGTGTATCTATAGATATTTTTTTCCTTCAATATATTGTTATTTTGAATTTCACCTACCATACATTTGTTGGTGTGTGTCTCATAGAACCTTGTTTGTATCTGATGTACCATGCTGTTAAGTTGTGACCCCATGCAAATTCCTTTCAGAGGCATCTTTGGAAAATCTTAATGGGAAATCCCATATTTTGGGAAAATATAATTAATTGATCCAAATTCTCATGTAGCATTGAGGCACTCGTTACTTTCACTCTAATGCAACCTCCGTGAAAACGTAATGAAGAGTATTTTGTTGCAAAGCTAAAATGACAGTGAAGAAAATATGTAATTAAACATGAAAGTCATAATGACCCATTACAGTGTACTATAAGATTCATTCTTAAATAATGAATGAATTGGAATTGGAATTGTGTATTTGTTGATATTTAATTTGTATTCCATTATTTCATTTCCTTTATGATAATGCTTGAAATCATTATTTAGTATGTTACATCCACGACTACATTACAAAAATATGTTAATAATTTCCAATAGTAATCATTTCCATTTCTTATTGTTTTTTATTATTATAGGAGGATTATTACTTTTCTAATAAAAACGTTCCAACCTATGTTTCGTATTAAATCTTTGAAGTCTGTGATTCACAACTTACACGATATTTCACAAATTTGAATGACAGTTGCACCTGACAACTACAAAAGCTTGGTGGAGGTTCACCCAACTTAGCAGTGAAAGTTGTATGCAAACTATTGTTTCAACAGACCTTCCCATTGTTTGAAATGAAGTGCAGAGAGTGTCTGTAAGTAGAAAAGCATAGACCTATGCATCTGTGTCTGCAAGAATGTTTCACTTACTCAGTCATAGAATTATCATTCAGCAGTGTCAGAAAGAAAAGAAAGAAAAGGAGACTTCATTGTTTTTTACAGAGGAATATTTAGTTTTCACAAATCAAAATTCATTAAATACTTTACTTTTGTATGTATGACAAATAATACGACTACGTGCACATAATAAATCCTGTCTAAAAATAACAATGTTTGTGGATCCACTTAAATGACAATGTTTCAAATTACGCCCTACTCAGTCAATTGTATTGCTAAATATCAAATGCACACAAGAAAAACAAATTGGTGCTTAAGGACACTATGGTTTGTGTTTAGCAGAGGTATTTTTTGTACCATTTGATGAATACAAGAAAAGGGGTTGGATATGATAAAATTGCTGGTGTTGTATAAAGCCATTCCGGGTATTTCATATGGTATAGGAAGAAGATAGAGTAGCATTCTTCCTTATTCTATTTCTATTCCTATTTATTAGTGATTGTTTTGTTTTGTGCAATAATGTAGTAGGCATGCAGCCAGCATAGATTCTTCAGGTAACATGTTTACAATATCTCAGTCTTTGACAAAAATAAACCTTGTTCAACATTGAGTAAATTTCCTTGTGTATTTATTTATTTCTTGTGTGGTTGTGAACATATGTACATGTAGACAGGATAAAAGTAAAAGAAATGTAGGAACAGACCCAGATGTGCCCAGAATGCAAAAGATAATATCTGTAGTTCTGTCTGCACATCTATAAGCCCAATCCCACTCATATAAATGATACCAATAATAATGCTATACAATAATGAGATTTGATTGTTTTGCATTTTGCATTTCTGGCACATCTATGCATTCCAATACATTTCCTTCAGCTACCTACTATACACTTTACTGAATAGAATAGAATATATGAATAGGAATATACAAACGATTATCAATTTTTCCCAGAGAAGTAAAAGGGTATGTAATATCAAATACTTAAATGCAATGTAATGGCAAAATGGGCTAAACCTTATACTAGTGTTCATAAATGGTGAAATAACGGGTGTTTTTATATGTAATGGGTTTGAAACTATTTGCATGTAGGTAAGACTAGCCAACGGCTCCACAACACATTATCCAGCAAACATTGCTACTAGTCAAATTTTAACACTGAGAAAAACGTAAATTCTGACTTCAAGCCTAGACCAAACGTACACCAAACCATAACCCCAACATAAAACATAATTAAAGACCTAATAACAACCCTAATCATAACCCTTCAAAAAATAGTCCAGAGAAAATGTTGCCAGAGCATACGTTGGATCACCTAGACCAAACTCCTTACATATTCGATAACTAACATATCATTCAAACACATCCTAAAACTGGAAAATGATTGCACTTTGTATGAAATTTTCAAACCTAAATCAAATCTCTAATAAATATCCAATTTTGATAAAGGAATCTTTACTACAGCTCTTTCTTTTTCTTTCTGTCACTCAGTTCCTAACAAAGTCAGCATTTCATCTGACTCTTGTACTTTTTTTTTTGGTAACAATTTTAGGAGGTGCTGTAAATTCTTTAAAATGCTTAAAATAAACAGACCTCTAATTTAAAAAATCACAGTATGATAGTCGTACACTGAGATTCTGCGTATGAAAATCTGTATTAAAATATCAAAATTACAATTATTTGTACAGTTACACACAAAATAATGATAAGTGTTACAAACATTGAAAGCTCACCTCACACTCTTATCAAACCTTGACCATTGTTTAAAATAAAAAGAGAGCACAATTGCATTTTGTATTTAGGGAGTAATATTCCTGTCAGGGTCTGCTTATTTGTATGAAAATTAAATAAAATATGCTGGGTACCGGTATTACAAGCCTGCTAGTAAGAGAATAGGCCTATAAATCAGTGACAAATTGGGGACATTGAGTCGTAGACATTTCATTGCTCTTTAAGCTCAAATCTGTGTTATAGCCAGATATTTCATTACCGGTAATTTCATGTCCAGACAAGACATAAAATAGACTCAGTACATAAAACAGACTACCGGTATTTGAAAATTCTGATCTTTTCATTACTTGATGCCACTTGACAACTCCCGAAGGTTTTGTGTTATGTGTGCAGTGGGCTTAATATGTACCAGTATATAACTTTCACAATCACAAGAATAGAATTCATTCCTATCTGCACACATATATATATACACAGGACATGTTTGCCTACCGGTATACAATTTAAACAATGAATGTCTGTAAAACACAACTGTAAAACCAAAAACTATTGCGCACATGAAATGTTCATAAATTTTGCCGTGGTCGAAGATTCACAAAAAAATTCATGTTGCAAAAGATTAAGGTCTTACAGTAATATGACTAGCATTGGTGTAATATAGCATTTAGTTGACCCAACAGGTCAAAAATTCCAAGAAGATTTTTTTTTTTTTGATTTCATAAAAACTGTAATGCTGAGAGAAATATCATTGAGTGTGAAGGTAAGATACCCTAGGGATCACCATATGCTATATTTTAAACATGGCCAGGTTTTTGGGGTGTAATACACAGTCTCTTTAAGTACAGATTCTTGGCGACAAGCTTCAAACTTTCTTGTCTAAGCTAGGTCAAAATATATCACTTGTGCCTACAACCAAACCATCCTTTGTGCGTGTTTGACCTAGCTGTCTGCATCTAAAGAGACCATGTTACATCACACAGTAATCAATCATCTACTACATGATAACAGAGTACAAAATGTTATTTCCGTTTGGCTTTAATAGCCTTGTCTTTGGATTTCTTCGGAGCGGACGATCCTCCTCCAAAGAAGCTTGTGGCCATTTCAGATAAATCCGGTAAATCTTGCTTCTGATTCATCAAATTCATGTTCGACATTTCCTGGAGATTTTAGAAAAATACATGTTAGCAATCTTTTATCTCGAAACGATCTTATTTTTAGGACTTTTGCATTGATGCTCAAAAAGAGATTTCATTACTTTTTCACATATTCTCACAGATTTGGAATAGCATGGAGTTCATTTACAATCCTAAACTCTTTAATACTGGGATTTAAAGGAAATTACCAGATTCTAACCAATATACTAAGAAAGAAAGTCACTACAACTGAAAAGAAAAAAAGTAAAAGGAAAAAGTGTGTTCCAGTTAGCAGTAGAGAGTCTCGATAAAAAGCTCTGATATAACCAGGTATCTGTTTTAACAAAGGGATTTTGCTGGTCTCAGCCCTATATATTCTATGGTTTTTTTAACCCTGATATAGCAAGTTAACTTCCATGGTCCCAAGGACCTCGTTATAGTGAGGTTCCGCTGTATATTTTTCTTACCTTTTGTAATTCTGGATCTTGTGTGTTGATTAACTTGGGTAGTATTACAATAAAGACTACAGGCAAAACCATCATAAGCACCTGAAAATTAAAAACAAACATGTAACAATATAGCCATTGCCTTTGAGATAAATTTGTAGCTCTCTGTATGTGGTTTTAAAGGAAATTATAAACTTGCACAATTTAACCATTTCCACACTAAACCAAAAATTTAACTTTCAAAACAAAGTATTATTAGATAACCACACTGTTTCGGCTACATGAATAAACATGTCAGATTATGTCTTTTGAAAAAGACAACTTACATTAACTTGTATGGCCACACTTGAAATAATTACATAATTGATCATTCACAGCTACATTGTCAAAAGCAGCAATAAAAACAAATGTTAGTGACCCCATACTGCATTTGCTTAAATCATCACTTGGTCAAAAAGAGTTTGTGGGTAAATTCATGAAAATGATACTTTTTACTTGATACATTCACAGCTAAAAAACAAACTAGAAGAACTTCACAGAAAATACTTTTTCTAAAGTGTAAATTCAGCATTTGGAGAGTTTAACATTTATATTTTATATATAAATGTACGTACCGATGGAATATTCTTTGCCAGAAAAGAGAGTCAAATCAAATACTCCTATTTGACTGAATAGTGGTTCAACATGTGGTGTGAAGACGCATCGGGCTTCATTTTATCCAAAACGTAGGATTAGGGTTAAGGTTGGGATTTTAGGTTAGGTTGGGTTTAGACACTTAAGTACGGTGTTAAGTTCATGGTTGAAGGCAGGAATGAGAAATTGTTGGCACAACATATGTTTTACAATCAACTCACCATAGGGTTCTTTAGGACATCCACTATTTTGAACTCTTCTCTCTTCTGGAAATAACCTGCTAGCCCTTTACTCCTGACTTTCAGTGGGTAGGCGACCTGAACCACCGACTTGCTGTCGACGTTGTTCACTCTCCTAGCCCTGATCTTTCCCCTGGCAGAGATGTCTATTCTGGTGGCTTCAAACATGTACTTGGGATGAGCGAATTCTATAACGTAGGATCCAGTAGGTACGTCATGCACCTCAAAACTTCCATCTGATCTGTTGATAGGAAAAAAAAAAGAAAACAATATTGCATACGATATTCAGTAAAATGATAAGAAATATTGAGATTTGAGACTCTTAAAGTGCAAGGCAAGGTAACTTAAAAATAAATCATCATAAAGTTACAGACTATTTTGATATTGCAGCAAGGCCGAGTTTGCTCCAAGTCTGAATTAGCTCGACTTCGTTTTCTGAAGCCATTGAGCACACAATATTCAACAGAGACAGTAAGGATCTAAATATCTTAAGCAGACTAGATCTAGGACTAGCACGAACATCTGCAAAATGATGTGTCCTCATTTTGGGTCACATGATATGCTGTAGATTACAGAAAAATGCTTTTTCCCTTTAGCAGGAGAAATGCCCGGACCCTGCCCGGAGACTATGGCTCGCCATTACGTACATTTCACTTCTGGAAAATCATGGATCCGCTGCTGATACTGAGGCAACTGAGCAAACCAATATGACAATAAGATTCAGCAAGAATCAGCAAATATCACTGTACATATAGACTATATCTGCACAAAAAGTACGAAGATACACCAACAACATGGTGGCCTGTACTTCAACAGAAGAAGAAGAAGAAGAAGAAGAAGAAATAGTAAAATAAATTATAGGCCAGTCAGTCGCATAGCATACCGTAGTCAACCACCGATCCACAAATTCATTCACAAGTTCACGCTATTTACAGCTCAGCTCAGCTCCATTACCAGCGGATACTCACCTGACAAAGCCGACGAACTCGCCGCCGTCCACCAGCACTTTCGTCAGCAGTACCCAGTCTGCGGGCTTGACACCCGGCACAGAAACCTTTCCTTCGATCTTAAAAGTCTCCATTTGTTTTTCATCATCTAATTCTTCTGATGAACTATATGATATACTTATAAATAGTATAATGAATAACGTCCACTTATCCATATTTCCTGTTGAAATCTATCAATAAAAGTAAGAAAGATTTGCTTTTCCCTGCTGCTGTATGCATGTAGTCGGACTAGACTGAGCTAAAATATGTTTGGGATGGAAATGGATGCATGGACTTTTAATTGAGATGGAGCAAGGTCCCAAAGTCCCAATTAAGGTTAATTTTCATAAATTTACTCACCAAATGAAGTGAGATACATTTAATTGTATTCAATTTCATTTCTAGTAAGGGGTTATTTCAAATAAAACAGATATTTCTTCTTCACATTTTTAAGGATTCTATATAGCTATTATAATACCCCCTATAAAATCAATGGAATGATCATATCTCCATGAAGAACAAGATGGCAGCGCCCATGTTGATTTACGGACGAGGGTGTGGAGCTATCATTCCAGCCTTAATTTCGTCTTGTATGTATGATCTTCTATAAAATGACTATTTCCCATATCTTCGAAACTCATATGAGAAAATTTGATAAAGTGGATATTCATATTGCTCATATGTCGAACATTTATCTAAAGTTCAATGCTCTTAGCATTTTATGTAGACTCTAGACCCACTAACTGATTATGACTGTAGGCTAGAGGTCTATGTAAATTGTAATGTTAATGAAAAGTTTTGGATTTTGAAAAAGTTTTATAAGTATCACTGATTAAGATCTACTGCATGTGTAATTGTTAATACTGTAATCTTACAAGTCTTTATTGACCATCAATGTTGGAAGAACTGCTTGTTTGAAGTTTGAACAAACTAAAGAATGAAAGATAATCTTTGTTGTTACTAGATCTAGTCTATTTAAAAAAATATTATCATTAATAATATGTTAGAAGTTTTCTATACAATCTTGACGATGCCTGGCCTCCATGATCAACGTAGATCTACATCTTTTAATTTTTGAGGGATTTGAAGGTGCTAGATGCGATGTAGTCTCAGTTGAACATATCCCCAACAAAATAGGCTGGCTATTTGCAGATTTGGACTAGTAATATTTGAGGGAACCCCACCAAAGCTATAGCTAGGCAGTACGGATGGAGCTTCTTGGAGTTGCTCCAATGTTCCATCCTTCACCAATACCATACTCCATAGACCTCTGTAGGCCTAGTCCTCTCTAGATATTTTCTAGTTTCTTTTAACAATCATATTATTGAAATGTTTCTTGCTTGTCAATCATGTATTCCTTGTTTCACAGTGAAAGGACTGAACTGCAAAGAGACTTTGAGACCGAATCTGAAATTCATTCCCTTCAAGGCGGTGTACTTTTTGCTGTGGTCAGGTAATTACAGTACGACTTAACAGTTAACACCTGTTAGTGGACTGTACTCTTAGGACTAGCATACATACTTTGATCATATAGACTAAAGAAAAAAATGAAAATGAAGATGAATTTAAAATGAAAATAAATATATACCACGTAGATTCATAGGTATATGTTTCTTCAATGTTTATATTTTATTTCCGATTGTGTTAAATCTATCATTTCTCACTTTCTATGAAACCTGTATAGTTTAGTATAGTAAATCCTTATATTTTCTTTAGAAGAGTTTATTGATGGGAAGAAAAAATGTTCAAAAGAATTAAAATGTAAGAGGAAGGAATTGATTTTTCCCAAGGATGTTTATTTCTCTGTCTTGGGAATCCCATATTGATGTTGAGAAGAATAATATTTTTAAGGACTTTGACATTAGCAACTTCATTCCAGAATGTAAAAATATTTTCTAGATTTTAAAAACAACTTTGAGTCTGCAGGCTTTAAGGGTTATTTCCTGTTTTTTACCACACAAACATTAATTACTCTTTCACTCTTATTCTTTTTGCAGGAACTGTGAGTCTTCTGCCCTTCCTGCCAGTCTACATGTCATATGTAGGTCTGAATCCTGTCCAAGTTGGTGTAGCACGTGGCATTGAACCATTCGTTGGGAGTTTTTCATCTCCTTTGTGTGGTAGCTTGGCAGATAAGTTTGGCATGCATAGATTCATCATGGTTAGCAGTATTATAGGGTCAGGGCTTGTGTATGGGAGTGGTGTTTTTGTGTCACTTATAAATACAGTTCCAGCTATGAATTGGACAAATATTTCTAATGCTTCAAAAGAGGGATATCTTCGAGAGCTTAGAAAGATTTCAGTAGAACAGCAAGAGATAGACTCTACCTCAATTCAAAAGCTTAAGAATCACACAACTTGTGACTTTTGTCATCACTGCCTTTCTAGTCATATACAGGGTAAATTACCATGTGATGTTATGAAGATAAATTTTGATTCAAAATTGATTGCTGGAACAAAGCATCAAAGTCTTGTTTCCAATGAGTATAAATATATAGTTGCATGTTGCCTCTGCAACTGTGGGCCAGAAGATGAAACATTCAATGTATTAGTGCAAAAAAATTCCACAGACTACAGTGTTGTAGAGAGAATCCATGAAATGTGCAGTACTGCCAATAAGTCATCAAAAGCCTTAAATATTAATTCACCTTTAGATACTTTGTTTTCTCAAAGTAGAGAAAGAACTGATATTAACTCACAAACTTGTGAATGGGAGGCTCCAAAAGAGAAAGACAATACACTCGCGTTTATTCTGATGTTGGTGATTGTTCTGACCGGACAATTTGTGTCCAACCCTGCCGTCCCTTTACTGGATGCAGCCACAATGGCACTTGTGAAAGAATGCAACGACAGAGGGCAGAAGGTGGAGTACGGACATCAGAGATTATGGGGTGGAGTCGCCTGGGGTGTCTTCGCACCCCTGTCAGGACTTGCTATTGACACCTACTCTGCAGCTTATCCAGACTCTTTCAACAAGTATCTTCCAGCTTTCATTTTCTTTGTGGCAATTGTTCTCCTGTCCATGGTACCTGCATTATGCATCAGCTTTCTTCCGCACCGGCCTCCAGTGTCACTTGCGAGTAACCTTGGCACCCTCATCCGAAAACCCAAGGTGCTTGTCTTCCTTTATGCTATGTTCATCACAGGGGTATCTGTTGGTGTCATCAGTACTTACCTCTTCTTGTTCCTTGGTGAACTCGCTGGTAGCCACACAGTCATGGGACTGACACTGACCCTGACGAGCGTGGCTGAAGTCCCTTTCATGTTCTTTGCTACCAAGCTCATCGAGAGACTTGGACACCGTGGGGTTTTTGTTCTGACCCTCTTTTGCTATACGTTGAGGTTTGCTGGCTACTCTCTCCTGCAGAATCCATGGCTTGTTCTGCCTATAGAGCTCCTCCATGGCATCACCTACGGTGCTCTCTGGCCAGCCTGTACCTCCTACATCAACCTCATCACTCCTGACAACATGCTTACTACAATGCAATCTATCACAGTTGGAATCAAATGTGGTTTAGGTAAGCATTAGTTACATTGTACTCAGTGGTATGGCTACAGGAGGCATGCAACCTTTATTGGCTTTTCCACCCATACCTTCCGCCCTCCCTCTCTCCCAAATGGCAAAGACAGGCAAAGTGAGGACAAATAATAGGATGAGACATAACTTAAAAACAAGATGGAATGATCCATTATTTTGTAATGCAGTTCACATCTGATTCATTGATTGTAATTCCTGCTGATACTAAACTAGTAAGACCTATTTCTGCAGGATCTGAACTGGACTCATGTTATGCCACTCTTTTGGTTTCTGATACATTGGCAGTGTACTAAAGAGGCTTATAAGTTCTTTTTTTTACTTATGTGGGCATGGTTATGAATATCAAAACAGTGAACTGACAAGGACCGTTAAGTGGGGTTCTGGAACCTTGTGTGTTAGTGCTAAAAACACAATATTCTTCCCACCTGCACACTATCTCTCTGGGAATGATCACATGATTGTTCTCTGAATTCAATCAGAATCTCAGAAAGGCATGTTGACAAACACTTCATCAATACAATTACTTCTTATGTAGTCTTCTATTCTATACTCCCACCCCACCCCCCCCCAATCCTGTCTTTTCCCCACATCCAGGTAACGGTGTGGGGACATTGCTGGGTGGAGTCATCTACCACCTTTATGGATCCAGGAACCTATTCCGAGGATCAGCTGTCTTATGCATGGCAACTATGATCTTCTACTGGCCAGTGAGTGCTTATCTCGATAGACCGGATGAAGTCAGAGAGCATCAAATACAGTATGAAGAAATATGATAGTTCCTAGAGAAACAGATGGTGTTAAAAAAGCTGTCCAAGGTCTATAGTGCTAGGTGTCCCATTAGTTACCCAGTATTTTAGATTTCTGAACATAAGTTGACATGAAATGTTTTATTTCACTTCATATTTAGTCTGATTCAAGCTCAGAGTTAGGCTGTTATCTTAATGCTTGTAATCACCACTGAAATCTTAAATGTTGATGGTAACGCATTGGACAAAATAATTTTGCTGGCCCATTTTGATGAAATAGTAATCAGTGGACATGATAGTGCCTTGATTTTTATGATTACTTGCCATTTGTAATTTTTTTAAATCAATGCTTACTTTTATGAAGCTTATACATGTATATGCAGCGTGACCCTGTTATTGAGACAAGGAGTTTGTAATAATGAGGTTCAACTTCAAAACTTTTAAAAAAATTTTGCATACCAGTATTCATTTTCAGGGATCATTTAGTATTAGAAAGAAATCAGTATTATCCATTATTATTTTACTCTTGTCGTTTGCATCTGTAGAAATCACATTGCACAAAGGAAAAATAAACTAGTCCTCCATGCTGCCAAATTGTTTCATTCAGTTTAGTTTTAGTTGTTTATATCACTCTTTTGAAAAGTAGTCAATACAAACTAGTTCCTGACAATGTCATTTGAAAATATGTGTCCATCAATGTTTGGGTAAAAATGACCTAGTAATTTGGTTATGTTGTTTTGGTCAAAATAATCAAATGAAATTACAAGTTCAGTAAAGAATCTTGATTGAACCAATCAGAAAGACTTTCAAAAGTCAACTCTGGAAATAACCAGAAGAGAAATGGGGACAAGTGTTAATTGTTGAAATACACTGAAAAGTATAATTTATTTTCATACATATTTAAGTAGAAAAATATATATAAATCCCAATTATTATTAGCTTAAATTATAAACCTGTGTTCTTGTTCATTATTTAATGTGACAAGTATAATCCAGCTTGTGTTGAAAATGTGGAAATATTATAAATATGAGACCTAGATTAGAAACTGTCATGGATTTAGTGAAAGTGAAAGAAATGTTTGTGGAGGGAGAACGAATGAATATGGAGAGAATAACAATGAGAGAGAGAGAGAGAGAGAGAACAAAAATGAGTGTAGAGAGAATAAGAATGAGAGGTAGAGACAGAATGAGTGTGGAGAGAAAAGGAATGATATAGAGAATGAATGAGCGTGGAGAGAATAGAAATGAGAGATAAATAAAGCGAGAGAAAGAATGTGTGTGGAGCGAATCATGAATGAGAGATAAAGAAAGAAAGATTTACTGTGGAGACAATAAGAATGAGAGATAAAGAAAGAATGAGAGGTAGAAAAAGAATGTCGGCAGATAATAAGAATGTGAGATGGAGGAAGAATGGCTATGGAGACAATAAGAATGAGAGGTAGAGAAAGAATGATGTAGAGAGAATAAGAATTCGAGATGGAGAAAGAATGAGTGTGGAGAGAATAGAAATGAGTGATATACATGTATATATATGGGAAGAGAAAGAATGGGTGTGGAGAGAATCACAAATGCGAGATAAAGGAAGAATGAGTGTTGGGAGAATAAGAATGAGAGACGGAGAAAGAAAGTGGAGAGAATAAGAATAAGATATGTAGAGAGATAGGGAAAGAAAGTGGTGAGATTAAAAATGAGAATTATTAAGAGAAAGAGAGAGAATGAATGTGGACACTGGAGAGAATAAGAATGGGAGATAGAGAAAGAAAGAAATAATGAGTGTGGAGAAAATAAGAATGAGAGGTAGAGACAGAATGAGCGTGGAGAGAATAGGAATGAGAGATGGAGGAAGAGAGAGAAAGAATGTGTTTTGAGCGAGTCATGAATGAGAGATAAAGAAAGAAAGATTTAGTGTGGAAACAATAAAAATGAGAGATATATAGAGAAATAAATAAAGAGTGAGTGTGAATAGAATAAGAATGAGACAATATATAAAGAGAGAAAGAATGCGTGTGGAGAGAATCATGAACGTCAGATAAAGAAAGAATGAGTATGAAGACAATAAGAATGAGAGGTAGAGAACGAATGATTTAGAGAAAGAAAGATTTAGTGTGCAGGAGACAATAAGAATGAAAAATAGAGAAAGAAAGAAAGAGTGAATGTGAAGAGAATAAGAGATACAGAGAGGAAGAACGCGCGTGGAGAGAATCTTGAACGACAGATAAAGAAAGAATGAGGATGGCGACAATAAGAATGAGAGGTATATAAAGAAAGAATGATTTAGAGAATAAGAATGAGAGATAGAGAAAGAACTAGTGTGGAGAGAATAGGAATGAGTGATATATAAAGAAAGAGAAAGAATGAGTGTGGAGACAATACAAATGAGAGAGAGAGAGATTAAAAAAAAAAGAAAGAGAAAGAATAAGTGGAGAGAATATGAATGAGAGATTTCGAGAGAAAGTGATAGGTTGTGTGCATGTGGAGATACTAAGAATGAGAGATATATAGAGAGAGAGAAAGAATAAGTGTGGAGAGAATAATGAGAGATAGAGAAAAAAATGAGTTTGGAGAGAATATGAATAAGAGAAAGACAAAACATGAACACAATCAAGCAAAAGCTGAATAAGGCGAAAAAACAACTTTTGTATTCAAATAATGTACAGGGAATAAGTCGATTTGTAGTTATAGGGCCTTTCCTCATTTTCTTAAGATATTATAATCCTTTGAATTTTGTTGATGCCACCGCATTGATAATAAAATATAGAAATTAGCAAACCTTCAAAAAAAATTTTTTTTTCATAAACGGCCATTTCATCTTTGGATTTACAAACAATAATTACAAAAATGAAAACTTACCGTAGGTATACATTTTCAAACTTTATAAGTGGATATAAAAAGGGATTTAGGTGAAATTTTCTGTTTCGAATTGATTGCGATTGATAACTTGACATGGATGTGCATGAGTTGACTGGGAATTGTTATTCAAGAAAATTATTTAAAAATGTGCTTTTCTTGGTAAAAAGCGTTGGTATAAGCCCAACATTTGTCGATTTTGGGGTAAAATGTAGGCCTATGTCAAGTTTTTTTCTGGCCAGACAATATGCCACGGCCTTTCACCGGTCTTCTGGGTATAATCCCCATTCTTCTTGACTTGTAAAGTAATCAATATAAAAAAGTGGCATTTGAACTGTTAATTGGTATAGTTGCGATCGAGTTATATCGAGACATTCATCCGCGACACAAGAAAATGTCTACGACGGATCATGATACAAAAATAAATGATAAAAAACCCACTAAAAGTAATTTCAAAATAGATATACACAAAATACCTCTTAAATACATTGGAAATGCTTAGCAATTTCTGTGAAATGTCTGACAGGAAACTGCTGATGACAGTATTACAGGGGCTTCGATCGCCTTTGAAATAATGGGGGTGTACCAACAACAAAACTGGGGGGGGGAT
>BEXV01000537.1:148710-160319 GCA_003118195.1 Hemicentrotus pulcherrimus | reverse complement strand
GGGGGGGGGGAGCTTGGGGGCATTTAAATTAAAACATGGTTTATTTATAAATTGATACCTGTGATTTACAGGTACACATGTTGCTGAAATTTCATGATATTCTTGTTTTTTTTGCTCACTAATTTTGCCCACCTTTGCCCACCTTTGCCCACCGGTATGCCACCAGCATTGATGCAGATTTTGGTCTCATTATGCCACTGGAATCATGTGCCATTTCCTGTGGAAATTTACTAGTGAATTAATTACTGATACATGGTACCATATTTCTTTTTGGCTTATTCCCACCATAACAATAATGATGATGATGAAAATAACTTCATTGATGACAGGCCTTACTATTCATTAAATGTTTGAATTATTCACATTGAATCTCTTGTGAATTGCTTACAAACTTATATAGGAAAGATGAAATGTAAGATGATATTTTCTTCCGTATTAAAAGAGATATGTTGACTTTTTCTTAAAACATAGTTTTGCTTTGTAAGCCATTTTTTCTTCATGAATATGATCTTGAATTATTTCTAATTTCTGTGTTTCCTTTGTTTACTACCACCTAGGAAGTGCCTTTATCCTGCCTTTCTTCCCGGTCTACATGACATACATAGGACTCAGCACAATTCAGACGGGCCTTATTCAGGGCCTGGTCCCGTTTGTAGGGAGCGTCGCAGGGCCATTCTGGGGAAGCCTGGCAGACAAGTCCGGCAAGCACAAGACCATCATGCTCGCCAGTATTATCGTTTCAACCCTCATCTACGGAAGCTTGGTATTTCTACCTCTTCTGAATCATGACAAATCTACCTTCTGGACGAATGTTACTGATGCTGAGGTTGGAGACGTTCATCATGTGGAGTTGATTGACGAAGTGGAGTCCTTGAAAAAACCCTTAGACTGCGAAAATGTCATTCACAATAGCAATGATTGCAATGAGTTTGATGATAGTTTAAAGGTGAACTTAGGACAATGCTTTCAAATAATATCTTCTAGTAATATTTTCAGAAATGATATAGGTATTCAAAATAATAGGACTCATATTCCTTGGGGTATTCAAGGGTGCAACATTTGTCTGATGTGCAATAATGTTAAAGTGGAATTTTTGGAAAAGGGTCATGGTCTAAACAAAAACTGTCAACAAATATTCAAAGTGTTTATGTCAAAGTGCTCTTCAAAGTGGTATGAATCTAATGGTTTTCATCGATCAAGTCCTTCAACCCTGGGTATCCTCCACCAGGACGATCCAGTACCTCCAAATTCTCAGCCGTTTGACAAAAACACCACTGCTGTGTTTGCCACCATGATGGCACTGATCTTCACTGGTTGTTTCTTCAAGAGTCCCATTGCCCCGATCCTAGATGCCACCACCATGGTGCTAGTCAAGGAGCTCAAGGAGGTTGGTATTGAGGCGGACTACGGGAGACAGAGGCTGTGGGGTGCAGTCGCCTGGGGTAGCATGTCCCCCCTGGCGGGAGTCCTCATAGACGTCTACGCTGCCAATGTTTCTTCCTTCAACCAATACCTTCCAGGATTCTGTATGTATGTTCTTGTCTACCTCCTGGCCTTTATCTGTGCCACCCGCATCAAGGTCCCAAAGCATGTTCCTCCTGCGAAATCCGTCTCCAGGAACATACGTGCGGTCCTCAGTAAAGCCAACATCCTTGTATTCTTCTTTGCAATCGGAGTCACAGGAATATCTGTTGGGTTGCTTTCCACGTACCTCTTCCTTTTCCTCGCTGAGCTGTCAGGGTCACACACACTAATGGGTCTCACTTTAACCTTGACCTGCATCTCTGAAGTCCCCTTCATGTTCTTCGCCACTAAGCTCATCGAGAAACTTGGCCATCGTGGTGTCATAACGCTCACGCTTTTCTGTTACGCTGTCCGCTTTGGTGGTTACTCCCTGATCCAAAACCCATGGCTGGTGCTGCCCATCGAGCTACTCCATGGCGTGACCTTTGGTGCCTTGTGGCCTACGATCACATCCTACTGCAACCTGGCAGCCCCTGAGGGAATGACCACTACTATGCAGTCTCTGGCTTATTCTGCCAAAGTTGGAATTGGTGAGCAATCTTAATTTCAGAAACTTTTATAGCTAACAGTATTGTAAGTGGCCCAGTCATATACACATTGAGCAGTTTAAAAAAAGATGTATTAATGATACCAACAGTCACAATAATTCAGATGTAAATACATATCATATCATTTTCCTTATATGAATTAAGAAATGCTTCATTAAATTTATTCAAACAAGATCCTTTAGAGTTCTACATGTACACCTTTTATTTTTTGTTGCCTTTAGGCACCTTTAAATAGCTTTGCTATGTACATGTACATGTATGTTAGTGTAATAATGATACTCATCGCTTTTCTTTTTTAAGAAAGGGGCAGACAAATGATCCAATTATCCTCTTCCTCTTTGTTGTTGTTTTTCTTTGTCCTCCTCTTTGTTCTATCCCCCTCCTCTCCTACTCGTCCTCTTCCTTTTCCATCCTTCCCTTAGCCATACCAACAAAAATTAACTTGTAAAATGGAAATCTGAACCTTTGAGAGGTCAGAGGTCAAAGGGTTTTAACTCATTCCATGAACCTTTGCTCATTACAGGAATGGGAGTAGGGACAATAGCCGGGGGTGTCATCTACCATGCATATGGAGCCAGGAACCTATTCAGAGGGGCGGCCATCTTGTGCCTAGCAACCATGCTCTTCTACTGGCCGACCAGTTTCTACCTCGACAGACGTGATGTACGAAGGGCTCGACAGATACAGTATGAAGAAATCTTGTGAATTCGGATGTTCTACAAGTTTTGGCCTGAAGGCTTTCGCCTAGAGTGATACGTCATTTAATGACCATAACAAATCAGAAGTTTTGTCTACACCATTTGTTGACAGAGTGTCAACATCTAGTGTCCGAATCAACAGAAAACATTTATGCCAATAGTGCATTAGACCATGAGCTGTTCGTTTCATTTGCAGGTTGGGTTTGAAATATTTGACAATACTATAGTGGACAATTAATTTGATCTGTGCAATATTTACTTGCCTAAACATCAATGATGCATGCCAAATTTCAAAGAGATATAGAACCATAAGGACACCAGATCTTCTTTTTTTGCTTTTTTTGGGGGGAGGGGGTTATGGAGATATTGACTCCACTTTGTATACATTATTAATATGCTCTGTAATATTACTGATTATTATCAATGTCATCTGTTAAGAGCCGGAAGGGTGTCAACTCTGTGTTAAACTATATGACATAAAGTGTGTGAGCTTTACGGGTTTAAAAAAAAAAAGGTTTACTGATTTGTTGTATTCAGATTGTATATCAGGCAGGGCATATATTAGGAGATGGGAAAGCCTTGATTGTCAGTCTCGTGGACGGACGAGAGCCCCTAGCAAGCAATGAATAGAAGGAAACTACAGTACTTCCTTACCGGTACTACCTTTAAAAGGTAACCTGGACTTGATTTTATGGAAAATGTATGTGAAACCAGAATCAAATTTCATCCAAATGAGTTACGATTCTTTCTATCTTGTCAAATTGTAGGCCTTAAATGCTTACAGTATTTAGGTAAGATACAGATTAAAATCAGTTTGACTCATAGACTTGTATATTCTGTATTTACTTAAGGTATTGTGGTATTCATAACTACACATGGAGGCTGGAAAACTGTGAACACAATATGCGAATGCAATATAAGTCTAGTCAAATGTGAGGTGATATGGAAGGCATTATTAAATGTAAAATAGGAGTACCGTATTTGCCGGCGTAAACTCCGCAGTATTTTCGGGAGAGAAAAAAATTAAAAAGTTGGGGTGCGGCGTATGCGTCGAAAGAGTTTAAAAAAAAAAAAAGTAAGTCAAAACCAGCTCAAATTTGCACATATGGGACCACGAACGGTACAATAACTATACCACTATGTTACAGGACATTTCCACACATCTTACCATCAATTTTATCTTGCATTGTTGACATGAAGACGAAAATAAACTTCCAAAAACAACATTTGCCGATAGATCTTGATCTAAGTTTGTGCCAATGCATTGCAAAAGTAAAAGAAGGGCCCGTTTAACGGAGCTACTGCGAAGCATCCAGCACGCGAAGTCGCCATTTTTCAATCCATTTCCTTTGGCTTTCAACAATTGAGGCTGTTATATCTTGAGAGACAGATTCTAATATACTTGATTAATAAATTGATTTAAATCAAAGAATCCAATTTCCAAAGTATTTGTTCAGTTAAGCTAACTTTCCTTCTTATTTCTGCAACATTAATAACAATTCCTAAATCTATTTATTTGATTTCTTTTTACCAACCCAGCTCCCCCTCCCCTCTTTCTCTCTCCTTGCTCTTCTCTTCTCCCAGCTAGTACTCCACTCCCGTCTCAATTTCTCACAACTCCCTCATTGAGTTTTTCATCAAATTCGATATCACAAAAAATACAAAACAAACAATCAGGCTTGCAATATTTTTAATCAAAAATGTTTAAGAGAAAAGCAGCAAAAGATAGCTTCTAATGCTTCTAATTAGCAAAGTTAAATGACACTATGACAATTAGAGTGAAATCCAAGCGAGCTCGGACAATTTAGATTCGTCATCAAAGTGCAATGAACTATGGAACACATACATTTACATTAAACAAATAACATTATATTTCATCAGACACTGGCTGTCATCAAAATAAACTTTTTCTGTCCAATAGTGAGGCTTCAAAATTGCACGATGAGAGAATTATAAATAAAATTATCATACCATCATTGTCAACATCCCATCATTGTTGTTCTGTAATGGAGCAGTATCCAGTTTACCAAGTTAAACAACAATCCAAAATGATTTCTCCTTTTTCTTTATCTTTATCTGCAATACTGAATTGTTAATTGGTTAACTTTTCTAAGAATTCTTCCAATTGACTTGAATGTGAAATATCATAAAATCAGAAATAATCATATGCATAAATCTTCTACAAATTAGCAAATTGTCAAAATTACGAAAACTATGGAAAGCTCCCTTGTGTTCAAAGCTTGTGAATGTCATCATTTTCAGCAGCCACTAATACATGGGCACACAAAACAAAAGGTAGTGTCAAGGCTTTCATCAATTCTTAATCGTGATTAATCTTTTTCCTTCATCTCAAACCAGCAGAAGAAACAAACAACTTTCTCTGACAAACATCCAGCGACAAAATGTAATGTTCCGCATGAAGGCGATTCCTTGCAATGTGTGACATACGACTGACATGTTCACATGTATGTCTTTTTTCCCCACCTTTTTTATCAAAAAATGAGAATGCACGTAACCATTGAACAGTGTAAGTGGTAACAGAAACAACCATTCGTTAATTGTCATAATGAGAGGTTTATTGGATAAAATAAAGGGATGTCTTGTTGTACAAGACACATTGCAAGGAATCACCGATTACCATCAATACAAAACCCCTCTAACCACTGTTTGGAATACAAAGCATACACTAAATTTGGAATACATCTGTTTTAAGATTTTTGAATACAAAACAAGGAATACAAAGCATTGAAACATATCTCCATATAAAAGACATACATTGTATATCCAAATAAATTTGTGAATTCTATGCTACATCACATATCTAGCAGTAACATAAATTTTGTAAAACTTGTGAGAAATTAAAATTTCCATCATAATTGTCCACAATATGTTAACAAGTCGGCAGGCTCCTATTTCATGTTGAGAGCAAGAAGGGTGTGAACTATGTGTTAAAGGATATATTAAATTAACCCCCTCCCGGCTCTAAATAGACAAGAACTGTTGCCATTGTGTCATGTATGTTCTTTTTTTTTTTGTAATGACATTTTGAAAGTAACAAAAACAACAATGGCAAGAAGAAAATCAGCCTCTGGAACCCAAATACTGGAACATATAAGAAAGCAATGCTGCCTCCGTTTTACAAAAGGAAGCAACTAAATATGAGATAAAAAATGATAACACCTACATGTACAAATAATAAATAATATGACAAGAAGAAAACATTGATTATTTATTCAGAAATTCCTGTCCATCTTTTACAGTGTTAGAATGTGTCATGAGTTTAAAATATTTGTCATGAGAATTAGAATATTTGATACTTGGATACATGTACATATTAAGTTTGTTTCTTCTGTCACAGTAGACCAGAAGTTGAGAAGAAGTTCAAATTAATGATCTCTGATGTAAAAATATGAGTAAATAATGTTGTTACAACATCAAAAAGTAAGCCCATAGAAACTTTTTACTTCATTATGCTTCACATGGAAAATGATATATAAAGATGAGCAAGTGCTTCCAATATTGGCCATTAAGGTTTCCAGTCATGTTCATATCTGCCAATCATCAACATGTGTAAACAAAATATGACAATTAACGAGACCACATCGAGTGAAAGTGAAAGTGAAAGTCAAGTTTCGGAAACTCAAGTACTACTCAAGTACCATGTCGATTGGAAAAATTCAAAAGTCTTTTCGTACTAAATAATACAAGGCTTTGTGAAACTAAATCATTTACGAACTGCAATTACGTGACTCTTAAAGCTCACTCGATTGAAAGAAAATTGAAAAATTTCAGTTCATTCAATGATGGTTAGTCTTTTTAGTCAAATGCCATCATTAGTTTTTGTGTCTACATCCACAATGTGAAATTCAATATACCGGTAGGCCTGTATCACAGCTGTGGGCAAATCAAGTAGGTTCAATTCCTTGTCACTTCTACAAATGAATGGATGAGTAGTTGATCAAAAGCTTCATGAAATGTTGAAACAGGCATTCACTAAATGAGACGAAGGATTTTGCTGTAACAATACTTGAATTGCATTTTTTCCCAGGCTACTGCCCAGTAGACTGACATCCTGGTCTAGATGGTTGTCAGTCTTTAAAGACAAGGTGCAGTTCTGGGGAGAGGTGAAAAATAATTTGTGAGCATTTTCATTGTTATTATGCAAGTGTGGAAGAACATTAGAAAAAAAAAAGTTTCCCAAAAAGCACGGCTCTTCAAATGCCTTCATATTCTACATATGGCATGTAACAGCGTGGGCCTCAGTTTTATGCTGTTTGTTTGTTTAGTACCATATGCATCTTTCTGTGTACAGTGCTTGTTACTTTTACCAAGACAAGGCCAATTTTCTTATCATTTTGATGATTCCAGAACCTAGCAGTACACACCAATACTTATATGCTACATGTTCAACTTTTTCTGATCGATTCCACACTGTTTCTTTCACAATGCAATCACATGACCAGAACTCAACTTTATCTTTAAGCTTCACACAACTTGTGACTGAGTGTTAGTAAGACTAACATGGGACGTATCCCGTCTCTTCACCTGACATTCAAAATAGTCAATATCTATTTCACATATCAAAATTCATTTAAATCTTGTGTACAGTGCCAATAATACTGTCAAACCTGCTGAAGTCTTCTTGATTAATTGTGACAAACAAGTGTGGTTTCCTATTATCAAAAGGAATTATGCATTTTAGAGAAGGGACTGTCATGATTTTTTAACAGGTTTGTGCATACAGATTTGGAAAGGGAAGAACAGAGGTTTCATAATATCAAGCAAATATTATATGATTTCATTTCAGCCTTTAGTTCTTTTCAAAGCCACGACCTAACCCTTTTCCACCCGGCAATATCAAAATAACAAACGCAAGTAAACAAGGAAGAGCTCTCTTTGAACAACGGTCTACTTTCAGCAAACATAACTTTAAACAACAAAAACAAGTTTCTGATTTGATAAATGACAACTCATTAATATATATGTACACGTACATCACATTTCAAGGTTTTGAACTACATTTCAACAAGGTACTGCAACAACATTTCAGGAAATAATTCATTCATTCATATTTTCAGAAGTCAATAAAAAGACAATACATGTACTTGAATCAAGACTGGTGATTTTTGAGGCAATTTTAAGTCAATTTCACATTAAGTATTTCTTTCAAGTTTCATTGTCAGCAAGAAAAGCAGATTAGTACAAAACCTTTTACAATAATATACAGAATTATATTAAACACACAAATGACGAATAGAAGTGTTCAGTTGGAACATGAATGGGGAGGTCATTCCGACATCAGGTTCATCTTATGAACGAAATAAAAGGATGGATACATAAATAAATAAAAAGAGAAAGAATTTGTTTTTAAATAAAAATAATTCACTGATTCTAGACTTGATTGAATCCACTGTTGTTGAGTAGAGAGTAGGGGAGATTGGCTCAACCATCAGCATTTGTGACATACCACCACATATATGTGCAGGGAGCCAGAAAGTTTAGTCTATGACAGAGTGTAAGATAACACTATTCTTGCTCTCTTCTTGTCCAGAATCTGGCTGAATCATCTTCAAAACTTTCCACCAAGGCGATGAGATCTCCCCCCCCCCCTCGGAACTTGCTCGTTGCAAGCTGACGATGGCGTGATCCTTGAATTAGGATGCCTGGCGATTTTGTCGATAAGGCCATCTTCGACGGCTTGCAGCAAGTGTAGGGAACGTTATACAGATAAGATATATTAACAACCGACAAGATTCTGGACTAGCTGTCATCCACAGGAGGGGAGTGGTATGTTGCACAAGTCAATCACACACACACACACACACACACAATATCCATGACCAGCACATCTCAAATGGTGAATAAAATCATGAATACATTTCTAGAATACAGATAGAGTGTCAGTGAGGCAGTTGTCTGAACCACGAATGGCACACACGACACAAAACATGGGTCATATCTGTCTGTCTTGCTTGCTTTTTGCTTGACATTTTGCGACCCTGTGCTGTAGTTAAAGCATAATGAAAAGCCAGTGTTCTCTCCCTTCTCAATACTTATTTGAATAAACCTGAACTTTCATCTAATCACAAAAATCTTATCAGAGTGATCAAACACTTCACCAAAAGAGCTATTATTTACTTATCAAATAAAAAATTGAAATTTGAAGGGAGTTTTTTTGTCCATTTCTATTTCATTTGCAATGCTCTCTTTTCAATAACTGTATTCTTCTTGATTTTCCAAATCAAAATTATTCTCCACTCCCACATTTAAAAAAATCTAAATCTGTATATGGGGAGACATTTTATTTTCTCCTTGCCATTTTAAAACAAAAAGAAAGAAATATCAAATATCTACAATAAGTACAAACAGGTTGGGAAGGGGATTACAAAACATTTTTTTTGTATTGGAATTTTGAAATGTATCAGAATATCATTCTCCTTGGCAGGTTTTTTTTTTTTTTTCACGATAAAATTGTATGTAGTCAATTAATCAATTGAGAGTTTGAAATATGATAATGTAATATAACCCTAAAAATACTTCCAACTAATAAAGAAATCACAATTTTTTGTTTATTCAATCTGAAATATATATACAAATAAGTTAGAAAAATGCACAACAAATGCAAAAAGAAAATCAGTCTTTCAACATGTACATATGATTTTTATAATGTATATAAAATTGCAATCAATAAATACAAGGAATAAATGGCTTGTCACCAAAATCCAAGATAAAGCCATCAATATTGAACAAAATGTTACAAATTCTAATCTTTCTACAGCAAATATTTCAAATTCTGTTATCTGTTGGTAAAAACATGTAATCTGTCATCTCACTATAGGGTTTCAGCAAAAATTGACTACCACATGATCTAACTAAACAGCCTCAATTCCAGGGCCCGGTCTTACAAGGAGTTGATATCAATCTCAACTATGTACATAAGAGATAGGAGACTGCAAACTTGCGATTGATTTGGATCAATCACATCTCTTTGTAAGACGGGACCCAGATGGTATAATTACGTGACTTAAACAATGTCACAATAGTTTTTCATGAGAAAACAAAAAGGTCAAAGGTGGTTTTATCATGGTGTTATGGTGACAGGCCATCAAAGGTCAAGGGTCAGAGAGGTCAACCGTTATAAGCAGATGTCCGTCTGGGTGCAGCCCGTGGAGGGAGGGGCCAGGAACACCCTTCCGTTCTCGCAGATGCAGAGTTCAAATACACCTGCCGATGAGGAAGAGGAGGAGCTGGCATCAGCTACAGGGAGGTTCCTCATTTCTAGACTCTCTGATTGAAGCATTATCTGTCTAAGAAATTACGACACACATTTATTCAAAGGGCCATCTCAATGATTAGTGTTTTACCCGAGATGATGTCAAAGACATGCGAACAGTTAACAACTAAATCATTCATACCCTTACCAACATTTGTAATTTGTTTAAAGCTTATCAGTACTAGTGTAAAGGAGGGTTTAGACCACACTGCGAGTCACTGGGCAGGTGGTTACCTCATCAACTCAGCTCTCAGTTAACATAAGAAAAAGAGGAGCAAGGGGGACCAATGGTCACCGATTAGGCATTGTTTGTTATATAGAGGGCGCAAGTAGCTACAAGTAGTGCAGTGGGCCTTTAAGTGTGTGACAAAGCTGATTTGTTCCGATTTAAGTTTCTTGTGAATACGACATATGATCTGAACATATTCAACAAAGGTATTAATTCAACTTGTCCACCTTTCATTCTTGAATTACGAAAAACACAAAAAACATAAATTTTTAAGGGATATGAATAATTTAGTTGGTAACTGTAACATGCACAAGGGATCTTCTTAATCTCATACGTGACCAAAATCATGAACATAATCTATCTAAACCTCACTTTAGTTTTTGTCTCATAATGGAAGTCTCCTATTTTAGAATTCTAAATGATAATGTTGCCCTCAACAGGTAGCAATAATTTTCTTGCAATGAGCATACGTGAGCATCATTTCCTTTCAGATGTCAAATCTAGGTTGGTCCAATGTCTGACCTTGAGAAAAAGAGGGGTCGGATTGATGGATTAGCAACCTCATTTTCTTAACCATTACTAGCTGCATATTTCTTAATTTTTAATTTCTTTTTATAATTTAATTCATTTTCTTCACATTCCAGTGTTTCGTTGATGCTGCCAACTGGCCAACACATTAAAAAAGGAAATTTAAAAAATTCTTCTTTTGTATTTTTTTTTTTTAAACGCCTTCTTAATTATCACAGATTTTTGCAGTGTAAATGCCCACTTTCTAAACATCAGTGAATGATTCCTGTTTTTAAACTTGTGACTCTCTTCACTTCTGTGCAATCGCATGAAGAGCAGCAACAAGACGCGCATGTGAACTTCTCACCAAAATTGCGGAATGAGCAAACACCAATATTTTTTCTGGTTTTTCCAGTAGTGTAAATGACAGTCTATAAAATTGTAGATTTTTCAAAATGGTGTTTGGACAGGGTAAATGGGCCTACTTTGTAATATTTCCCTTGGACAGCATGCTTTTACTTTTTCTTCCAAATGATCAGGGGGTGTTTTACAAAGATTCTAAGTTAAACTTAACTCTAAGTTGGACTGAACTATTATGGAGAGCCATTTGTCAAGCCTCATAATGAAATACATTCAAAAGCAAAACTCAAGTATTTTAGACTTTTCATAAATTCCAAATCTAGAACATGAAATCTCCCAAGATAATAGAACATGAGAATAATTTGAATCAACATTTTATGCCTTTAAAAACAATTTTTACAAAATATTTTCAGTAATGCTAATGGCTTTCCATAATTGTCAAGTCCAACTTAGAAATAAGTTCAACTTAG
>BEXV01000537.1:112742-144687 GCA_003118195.1 Hemicentrotus pulcherrimus | reverse complement strand
CGTACCACAAGGTTCTATCCTAGGTCCTCTACTGTTTTTTTAATTTACATAAATGATCTTACACATTCAACTGCACTTCGCATTTAAATGAAAGGCCTTTCCGCATGGGTCTTTTAACACGGACCTGGCTTGCTGCCGACAGAGTCGTCAGTTTTTTATATGTTATATATCTTTTTTAAAGGGCAAAAAAAAAGGGGTGTGGTTAATATACTAGGGCGGTTTATACACCGTTAATTACGGTAATTACATGTCCATTACTTCTAATGCTTCCTAAACCATAAAGCAGTTACAGAAATTGACTGAATTATTCTTTTTTTTAAATGCTTTCATCCAAACATTCTGTATCACCACAGCTGCTAGGTATTGTATAATAAATCAAAGGTAAAGACCAGTATTGGAAACGCCCCAATGTCAAAAAATGAAATGGAAGCTCTTATTACCAATCATGTGAAAGAATATGTTTTGACTAATACATGATGATAAAAAAATTGCCGGGAAACTGCCTACTAATTGATATATTTGGTAAACTAGTTTATCTATGGTCTGTGAGAGATATAAACGCATGTGTCGCGCACGTGTGTGTATAGTCCCATATACATTTTTCTGTGTAACGTGCTTGTAACTTTACAAATACTGGGCCAAATTTCTTATCATTTTGATGATTCCAGAACCTTGCAGTACACACCAATACTTATATGCTAGATGATCAACCTTTTCTGATCGATTTCACAATTTCACATTTCTTTCACAATGCAATCGCATGACCATAAACTGGCCTTTAGCTTTAAGAAATGATTACGAGGACGAGCCACTTACCTTAAAAGATGTAATTTGTGCAGTATAAAAAGCCTTGAGGAATTCTACAGTACCTTCTAGACGAATACCATCTTTAGCTATCTTGAATTTACCCATTCCAATCTTTTCAATACAAAAAGATAAAAACAAATATGTTAAAAACGAACCAAATCTTCTTTTGCAAATTATTGTTTCTGTACATTTGATTTGTGCAAACTTATTTATGTGTAAATCATGTGGTTGTAATGAAACAAGGCAAGGTTTAGAGAAATACACTTCGTTTGCATCTTCCTCGAAAACACCTATTTATCATAACATATGGCATCACATATATTTCCCACTCATAATATTACAGATTTAATCTTCATCTTTGAAATGGACTAAATATTCTGTTTTTCAATCCCTAATATTTAAGAAAAAACAAAGAAAAATCAAAATTGATGAATAATTCAACATTTTCCTTCTAGCAATCATGTATCTTTTGGGCCAAAGAAAATGATTTAAATCAATCTACTTCCCATAACCCCCACAGGCAGATCAAAAGAGAAATAAGAAATGTCAATGAAAGAAGATGGCAGACAGGCATACAAGATAGGTCACAGATAAAGGATGTGGGAGAACTGATGAAACTAAGGGGGAAAATATATTGCATAAAAGCAAGAGAATATGAGAGAGAGAAATGGAGGGAGAGAGAGGGAGAGAGAGTGGGAGAGGGAGAGAGTGGAAGGGGAGAGAGTGGGAGGGGGAGAGTGGGAGGGGAGAGAGATAGATAGATAGAGAGAGAGAGAGAGAGAGAGAGAGAGGGGGGCAGTGACAGAGAGTACCGAGAAAAATGAAGAAGGAAGAAGAAAGAAGGAAGAGGAAAGGAGGGAAAGATGAAAGGAAGAAAAGAGGAAAGGAGAGAGGAGAAAGAGAGGGAAGAGAGGGAGATAAACAACAACATGTTTATGGAAGAAGCATACAAGAGCAGGAGGAAGTATAGAGAGGGATTGAACAGGAAATTTGTTCTCTCCCCCCATCACACAAACATAACTCCCTAAGCTGACAGTCATGGTGATGAATCGGCCCTGGTTTCAAGATGCTCTCTAATATTCAATTTCATGCTACCTGTCATAGCTCCTCTCGTACCTATCATTTATCGAGGAAAAATCTATGACTGCCCTGCTAATTTGCACTCAAAATGCGCATGATGTGGAATTGCTGATCAGCTAGATAATCCACTAAATTATTCATTAAAAAATGGTATCCTAGTTTTCTTTACCTTTGTAAGGTAAAATCTTGAAATCTTTCTCTCTGGATTCAGAATTATTTCTGATCAGATAGATGATGTATCAAAATATTCATGATATGAGATCTTATTTTCTTAGCTGCTTTACTGTGAAAAATAATGGTAAATACAACAAATATTTAGGTGAAGCATAATTTTGTTGTTGTTGGACATCCTCTTCTAAAGATCTCCAGGTTATTCAACCTCTTATGTAGTACGTACATCTATGCCACCCATATAAAAGAACCTATTCATTACTGCATAAGTATAGATCTTTTACAGGGCCATTTTTGACAGATTTATTATTCTAATACATAAAATAAGGAATTTGTAAGAGTGCATCCCACTGGCTCAAAAGCTATCACATGACACTCAACATTTTGTAGTTCAATCATTAAAAACAAGTTAATGAAATAACTTGTCCCTAGGTCCCCCAGAAAGAAATATCCATGAATGTTAGTAAACCAGTCTACTGGCAGCTTACGAGTGAGAAGTCCAGGACCCTGAGTATCCAGACCGTGAGCGCCAGGTTGACCGTGATGACAGCCATGAGGACCAGGACCAACAGGTAGAGACACCGCTTCCTCCAGCCGTAGATGCCGACCTTGTACACTATCTCTGGCTCTCTGTGCCCACCGCTGCCGTGGTGGTGGTGGTGGCCGTGCTGATGACGTAAGGAACCCTGTGAGTAGCTCGGATAGCTTCCCCCATCACCTCGATTCATGGTGGCTGGATGGCACCTAGACGAGACAGACTAGATGGCCGGTACCTGCAGAGGGATAGAAAGTGTAGGGTAGAATGGTCAGATATAAAGATATATTTTATTTGGATTTTGGAAGAATTGAGATGATGTGAAAGTAACAGGTGTCACAAGTACCAAATACTTCTACAATTATATGTACTTTATAAAGTAGTAGTATTGGCAGTCTAAGTAGTATAATTAGTAAGAAGAGCAACTGATAGAGCTTTGGTTGTGGTGGTGGTGATTATGTTTATGAAAGTGGTTGTGGTTATGGTGGTGATGGTAATGATGGTAGTAGTGGTGGTTGTGGTGATTATGATTATTAAAGTGATTGTGGCTGTGGTAAACAGTGCTCGCAGCAGCACAAGGAATATCCAGTACAAGTGCATTCTGTAATCGCACAAGCAAAAAATGATCAAAATTCAATAGTGAATGTAATACATATCAAATGACCCAGTATACTTTTTCTGTCTTAAACATTTTATTATGGAATGTACTGTGTAAAGCATTTCCCCATTCCTCATAATTCAGGAGTCAAAATGTTTCAAATGACAGAATTCTCTCATGAGTTCAAGATTCAGGCCTATATGCATAGCATACAATCTGTGCATCCATTTCAGACAGTTATACATGTACGGAGGAGCCCTGCTGCTGCTCCATATGAATACGATGCACATGCATATCCTCAAGCATCCGACTGCTCGATCATCCCAGTTCTCATTGTATTACCTCTGCTGTATAATCAACACCTTGGATAATATATGCAGAGCTATTACACACACTTGGTGTAAAACGCTACTTACAGCCAACGCTATGGAGTGTGAGAATTGTTTGTTGGTTTATCTCACTGGTAGTGTCTTCTTTTTAATCAAATTTATGTGCACGTATAGCTTACAAAGTTAAATGTACATGGTGTAGACACGTACATGTATTTGTATGTGTAGATAATTTAGCGCCAGTAAATCTACTTGCATCTGCTAAACATGCAACTATCAAAAAGAAGTGAAAGAATACAAAGCCAAATTTTAACAATGATATCAAAAAAGATTTTTGTTTCAATTTTATTAGGGAAATCTCGAGTTATGGCAATGATATGAAATGAAAATTCAGTTTCAAACTTATACACTATATATAATCAGCAACAACAACAAAAATGTCAGAAGAAATTAAATAAACACGG
This sequence comes from Hemicentrotus pulcherrimus, assembly GCA_003118195.1. Classification (NCBI taxonomy): domain Eukaryota; kingdom Metazoa; phylum Echinodermata; class Echinoidea; order Camarodonta; family Strongylocentrotidae; genus Hemicentrotus; species Hemicentrotus pulcherrimus. Next base: position 140,703 of record BEXV01000537.1, on the reverse strand, counting down.
TACTGAGTGATAACTTATCACCAAAGAAAGATTTATGAGAAATTTGAGTCAGTTGTCTGGACTACAGGCTGAGCAATAGATCATGTAATTTCAGTGAATTTTATTTCTTTCAATTTGTTTAAAAACAAATTTTGTATAAATAATTTGTTTGTTTGTTTACATTTTGCTGATTAAGATAACTGACCTACATGTACAGCATGATAATCTAAGACTAGTCTAGTACCCTACAAATTCCATCACAAAATCAAAGTCTTCTACAGCAATATGCATTTTGCTTAAAACTACATGTTTATATTATTTTTTTGAAGCATCTAATGTAAATATCAAGATTAATTTTTGAATAATCCTTTTTCCTTCATAAGTATCCGAATGTTGAAATACTTGATAATACCAGTGAAAAGCAACCCTTCTATTCCTAACCATCTAACACACTGTCTGTACATACAGTAGATGTAATGTAACATATCACTTTCCTTTACCAAGGGTAATGCATGGACAACTTGCATGACTCAGACAAATTGAGATTAAAATGAGTCTGTTAATTACTATCATGCAGCTGGGGGTGCATCATCAATGGACGTCGGCAAAGAGCATAACCTTCAGAGAGTCCGCTCATGATTGTTAAATTGATAACCAGGTGTTCAATTTGGGAGAGATGAACAAAAGCGTGGACAAAACCATGGGAATTAAGCCCTTCTATAAGTCCTATATTATTCCTATACATGGTGTACTTTGTGAAATTGAATGTGCAGTAACTTAATACATTTAAAGCTATGATAGAATTGCTATTCATAAGGTCGTCCTGTTACTTTACAAAAATGCTAAATAAAGTCTTTTCATTTTTTCTTATAATGTACTTTTAGCTTTAAAAAAATATTCTTGAAAGGGAATGACTGCAAAAGATTACCGTACTATAGCAACATTTCCACCACTGCGCATGAAAGTTCCAGCAAAGTCAACAGTAGAAATGCCCATGCCAATTGTTAAACTTTAAATGAGCATAACAGTGGTGGCAAGGAATGATCATTTTCTGCATTACATTTACTACAGAGAAAATCTTTCAAGGGATTATTAACTTAATCTAAAAGTACAATTTTAGGATTATAAAAGAGTTTCTTTTTTAAACTTGGGTATCAACAAAAACCTTGTGCTCCTGTAAAGATTCTTTCAAAACTGAAATTTCTTGAGCTAACTTTCTTCAACCTTAAAGAGAAACTCCAGTAATGGTAAAAAAAGAAAATTAATTTTCACAGAATCAAACAAAACTTACACTGAGTGTTCAAGATTACAAATAAATAACATGTGCCGAACAATTTTGGAACAAAATGTATACTGGCTGAGTTATGAGCATAGAGAGACAAGGAAATCAAGGTAGTACCAACCCTGACACCATGTGTGTTGTCCCATATATAGCTTTCTGTGTACAGTGCTTGTTACTTTACCAAGACTTGGTCAAATTTATTATGATTTTGATGACTCCAGACCCTTGCAGTGCACACCAATACTTACATGCTACACGATCAACTGTTTCTGATCCTTTCCACACTTTTTCTTTCACAATGCAATCGCATTACCAGTACTAAAAGTTTAGCTTTAAACACACCTTACAACAAGAGCTGACCTAGATGTTGGAAGAGACCTGGAGCAAAGATAGCTTTCATGTCCTACCCAAAGAAGACCGCATCATGATGCAGATATCTACCCTTCTTCAAAGATCGCTACATGGATAATCCTTGACTGTAATTAGACCAGTGAGAAGAGCCACTCTGAAATTGTAAATCTTCAGACTACAAGCCTGTCCCGACATCTATCCTCTATCTCCGTTTCTTCTCTCTCTCTCTCTCTCTCACTCTATCTCCGTCTCTTCTATCTCTCACTCTATCTCTGTCTCTTCTATCTCTCTCTCACTGTACCTACGTCTCTCTTCTCTCTCTCTCTTTCTCTCTCTCTCTCTCACTCTATCTCCGTCTCTCTCCTCTCTCTCTCTCTGAATATCTGTACTCGAAAAACAAAACTATTTTGGTCGATAGAAAGTTCGTGAATTTTGTAATTGCCTGACAGCAAAACATGGTTTGCTGCTAGGGCAAACATTATCTACTTCTGCGATAAACAACTCTAAAAATAACCTAACTTTCAAGTGTTTTCTCTTTTTCCTGTACAATAACAACTTTCAAATGATTTTTATATCATTATTTTTCCCTCTACAATTGAACTCCTTGGTTCAGAGAGCTCTAAACAACATTTCCTTGGTAACACAAAGTAAGATACAGGTATCAGATGAGATCCAGTGGACAACATCTTTCTGTCTTAATGCAGCAAGGGCTCATTCTAAAATGTACAATAAAAATAATTTGTCCCTCATTAAGGAACATTTTGATTCTATATATATGAAGGTATCAAATGAGATCCAGTGGACAACATCTTTTTGTCTTAATGCAGCAAGGGCTCATTGTAAAAAGTACAAGAAAAATAATTTGTCCCTAATTAAGGAACATTTTGATTCTATTTGAAGGTATCAAATGAGATCCAGTGGACAACATCTTTCTGTTTTAATGCAGCAAAGGCTCATTTTCAAATGTACAAGCAAAATAATTTGTCCCTGATAAGGAAACATTAAGAGTCTATTCGGAGGTATCAGATGAGATCCAGTGGACAACGTCTTTCTGTCTTAACTCTGAATGCACCAGGGGCTCTTTTTCAAACGTACAAGACAAATCATTTGTCCCCTGGTAAAGGAAAATGTTCATGTTATTTGGAGGTAGGTGGGGACCACTTTAGTCAATCAGGAGAGGACAGGGGAGGGCAAGGGGAGGGCAAGGGGAGGGCAAGGGGAGGGGGAGGGGATAAAGCTATCCTGAACCCTATATGTTTTATAAAGCAATATATGAACAGCATGATGAGGGGAAGAAGAGAAATAAAGATGAACAGGGCCCAAATGAACCCAATACCTCACCAATCCTGCACCAGGAGGATGACGTGAAGAAGATGATACAGGCCCGCATCAAGCCTGATGGCTATGTGAAGATGGATGGATGTACACAATGGGCTCAGTGAATGTTTACACAGGAACGTTCAATGTGGTCTGTTTGCCGTACGGTCGGTCGGTCGGGTCAATGGATAGATTGGATGAGAATATATCCCGGGATTGTATGGTATACCTTTCACGCAACAGTTCACCCAAAGTCAACACAGATCGGTAGCTTCATTACGAAAGTATTTTCACCTCTCAAAACTCAATTTCCATTCCAATGCACTATAATTTCCTAATGTGAATTTGACTTTAATAATAAAACATTCTACAATTATTCTATGGAGGAATAAAAAATAAAGCAAGCTGCTATAAAAACCCATCCTATTAAAAAAGGATTACACTTACTTTTATGTTCAATTTGATAAAATTAAATCTTTTTGTTTGATAGTTAAATAAGGAAATCCATTGGACTAGACTCCATTCAGAAATCTCTAAATATTTGTCAGAGGGTCAAGTGTCATTTAAACTCACCCACAATAAAATTGTATGACTCATGAATACCTTTAGCTACATGTACGTATGTACCACTTGGAGCAATTACAGACTTGCGAAATGTAAACATACATGTACACAAATGCAGGTCTATTTGAGCAAATTGTGAGAGTATTTCCTTGCATTAATCATTTACGCATTCATTTCTCTTTAAAGAGCACTTCTTTCATAAAATGTATACATACGCTTCTGACTTTTAACATTTCCAATGCATAAAAAAAATACCAATAAATCATGACTATTAAGACTCCCAGGCTGTTATCATAATTTCCAGCAACAGACAGTCGCACATAAACACACGCATACCAAATGAGCACACACTCGATATATAGCAGTCCAATATAAATACTACACTCTCAATCTCCAGTGCCGGCACTCATCTCCCTGTTAAAAGCAATCTAAATGGAGCAGTACCTATCGCTTGTTTACAGCGGGCATCGGTCATATATCACAACTTTTGAGTGATATAGTGGGCAAGAAGAAGCAAGACTTCTTTGATGTATGCATGTATTTAATATTTAGCACTCAAATATTTTCTACTACTGAAGTCCAGGTGGTGCAAGCATTGTACAACTATAACTACAAAAAAAATTAAAGTATACCACTGATAAAATATCGCACATACATTCTCGTTTATCTAAGGTAGATATAAAACAACTGCTTTTTCAATTTTGATGTCCAAATCCATGTTACGGGTCCTCTATCAAATGAAAATCATAGAATTCCAACTCGGTGTGATTGGGTCCACCAAATTACAAAATGAATGATTTAAATTTCTATTAACCATATGTGTACTAAAATCTCTAATCTCTCTCTATAGGAACCATCAGGATCCCCCCTCCCCCCCCAAAAAAAAAATAATAATTTGAAGAAAAAACAAGCTGCATGTACATGTATGTTGATATACAAGGTTTTGTTTTTAACTGTGGGTGTGTGTGTGTGTGTGTGTGTGTGTGTGTGTATTTTATTTTTGGAAGGAGAGTATTATTCCAGGTTATTCACAGCCTATAGTAAATGTACATCACACTTGTAGCTGCACATGCAGGCTTCAATACAAGTATACTCATAAGCAATCTATAGCACTTGATTGATCAGTTCATGCCTAATGAAATAGTACAAAAGAGCAGCACAAACCATGAATAGATTGCAAATTATAGCAACAACTCTGTAACGAGCAGCTGACGAATAATGAATTACAAAATTATTCGAGATGGCTGTAATCAATAACTGTTATTCCAGTGATTATCTGAATGAATGAGAGGGGGAGGATAGAGAGAGAGAGAGAGCACAACGCATGCAGCTGAAAAATAGTTAAGTAATAATGACTGCAATGAGAGACATAGTTGTTTTTATATGCTCAAGCATGCCTAGGGGCCACAGCACGATCATGTAACCTCCCTGAGAGTAGTATAAAAACAACTATGCCTCAAATATTAAAGCAGTCATTATAAATTTTATATACCGAAAAGGGTCACAGAATACATGTGCGACTTTAAGTTTGTTTACGCTATCAAGACCTTGTCTTAATAGGGTGTCTGATCGCGCACCACTCAAGTTGGTGTGCTAAAATCCTTCCCACTGAGATTGCACGCATATATACTTAAAATGACAAACCGGTCAATAGTCTTTTGAAAAGTGCCCATTTTACGGGAATGGCTAAAATCACGTCTCCAATTTCGACCAATCAGATGACTGGATTTCTAAAGTGAGGTTTAAAAAGAGACAATAAGAACGAGAAAGGGAATTAGAATGATAGTGTGTGAGAAATAGAGAGAGACAGACAGACAGAGAGAGAGGATACGGTATGTAAGAGAGATAGTCTTGGCACATGTTTGACTTGCTTTAAGATTTTAAGCTTAGAAGAACATAAATGTACTTCTCAAAGGTTTATGAAACATACAGTACATATACATGTATGTGCTATTTTATCCTTACTTCTTATGTTCATTTTAACATATTCATTTCTTTCATATTTTCATTTCCATGCATTCATAGGTGTATAAAATTACATACCGATACACCAAAAAAGTTGTTGCTTGCATGTGGCTACATGTATAAGTACCTTAAGAACAGCAGATGTCAAATGCAAAATAAAGAGAACACACATCGTTATAGACTAATTAAAATTCCATGAGTGATGTTTACATGCACTGCATGAATCAAACAGCTGACAGACATTAAGCCATTTTGACATATTATTTCCATATCTCCCTCGTCGTAATCCCCTTAGTGTAGGGTTCTCGGCAAGCCTCACGTCCCTGCCCCAGGGCAATTTCAACCTAGAGTGGAAAAAGCTCAAGAAAATGGCTTGCGTCTGTGCCGATTGACTCGGGCCGGAGGAAGAATGAAACACATTAATTTTCTAGAAATCCCCAATATAAAGGAATTTCAGTCACATGGATAATATCATGTACCCTGAAGTTTGACAATTCAACTGCATATCTTTAAAAGATTCTGCTTCGTTGCATATTTTTGGTGCATCGATTTACAAGTTGAATGCATGTATACTCATACACTTGTGAAGGGCAGAACGTCTGTTCAAATATCTGAGTTTCAAGCTCAAACATCAATGACTTTAATTCTGAAAACGATTTGCAAACAAAGTTGCAAAAATTTCAACTCATGAGAAATATTCATATCTACCCAAGATTACAAGTCACAACTTTATTTAGCTGTTATAAACAATGCAAACCAAATTAGCCTACTATCTAAGATATTGTAACAGGAACACCAGGTGATATCAACATCTTGAACCAATTTGTTTTCTTCTGAGAAAATGAAAATTAAAGGAAACAAAATGAAAACCATTTTATGAAAAATGTAAACATGGAGGTTACAGGTGTACAGTGTACATGAATGTGCATCATGAAGTACACAACAATGACTTTTTGTTTGTGAATTCATCTTTAAGTTCTGCTTAAGTTTTTGCTTTTACTAGATGTTGGTTGTTGCATGACTAAAATAAGAATAAAAGCATTGTTCACATACCTTAGAATTCTGATGTACATGTATAGGAATTGTAGCCTCAACTACACAGATGACTGGTTTGAAACTTCAAATATAATCACCACAATCATACTTGCACATATATTTGTCAGATCTAATCATATGCACACAGTATATGTACATACATTCTAAAAACTGCATGCAGGAAGTGCATACATTTGGAACATGATGGTTTATTTGAACAATGCATCACTTCACCCCACAGACTTCCAATCATCTTAACATAACCCCTCATTTAATGTGTGTAGCTGACACAGCCTCAGGGGGCCTCACTCATACCTGCTGCTGACAACAAAATAAGAAACTGAGTCAGCTAAAGTTCAACAACTCATAAATTGGATTGTGGTACGTGAGCGTAAAGGGTGCGTTCCATCAACCGTAGCTATCGTCCTGAAAACAACTTTCTGACGAGTGCGATTCTGACGAGAGCGACGTCTTTTCTCTGTCTAAACACTTCACTTGGTACATCTATAAGGAACTGGGCATTCTTTTGCAGTGAGTAAATTCGAATGAAAACAGCGAGAGGTCTGATGCTGCATAAAATTCATGAAGTCATAAACAGGTACTTAACATAATCTCACTACAGAATGCTAGGTTCATTCACACTTTCCTTAATTTACGTATTACCCTCAATTTTCTACAAAAATCATTTGACTGGTTAACAAATATCATCTGAGTATTGTATCACAAGAGGCAATGAGAAAACTACATTCTAAGTACATGTAACTGTAAATAACTTTTCCTTGTGGCTAGCTGCTGCATGATCATATTTTTATAACATAATCAATCCTAAATAAAATCATTCTGAGTTCTGATTATTTTTTTTGGTAAAGCATCAATGGTAATATAAAGAATAGATGCCTTACTATTATTTGTTCACATGTATACTTAGTGTACATGATTGCAACTGCTGCTGTATCTATTCTTAAGTATATTTCACAATCCATTTTAAATCAATCTACTTCAACTCCTCATTAATCCAATTTAATAATTTTTTCATGACAACTGTCATTATGATTCCATTGTTTGATTTTGAAAGCATATCATCTACATCACACTGTTCACACTGACACCTGAACATGTTCTCACACTATGTACATGTACTGCAATCATTTTGGAATAATGAGATAATAGCAGTGTGAACTTGGTATAGAGTGTGGATTTGTTGACAGACTGTGAAGTCACATGCTACCATAAGAAAACATTTGATTGTTGTTAGTGAAATTGAACCAGGCACTAACACAGCAGGGGGTTGTAAATTGAGCAATTTGGTTATGACTTTTATAACCCTCAGCTTACTGATACTGGCTCATATACATCTAGACACGTACATACAAAGATACATCTTATTGTAAACTTCATCCTACTCTCCTCTCTTTTTCTTTCTCTTTCTTTGTAAATCTATATTAATTTATTTTCTCCTCAAAATTTGGTTTTAATTTCAATGTAGTCCTACAAATATACATTATGCATTTCTGATATACATGTATAATATATTTGTCGTCTCTCTATCAAGACCCCAATATGACTACCGGGAAACACAAAATTTGCTATGGTGTCTCTAAATATAATTTTAAAATCAGCCTGATTTGTACAAACTGATTTGAAATTTGTTGTCAGCAATCTTATCCTACTATTAATGATTATTAAATAGGGCCCAGTTAAAAAAAAAACTCATCAAGTCCTGAAATTTATGACAAATTTGTTCTCAGCCTATCAAATGCAATGATTAACAGTCCTCATAACTTGTCATTGATAACATGTTTTAGTTTGTACAGGCCCTGCCTAAAAACAGGCTTGTGGTTTAAGGCAGGCATTTTCTATCAATTTAGATGAATACATAAACAATTAAATTTCATACAGAAATCTACATTTGTGTGCTAATGCTCTATAATTCACCTGCATACATGTAGATGGAAAACTAATAGCAATTGATGAATGACTAAAAAAAGTCAGATCAAAATGCTTGCCTACGTACCTGTACTGCAAAAACAACAATAAAACAGCACGAGCCAGTATCAGACATGTCCACAAGTCATATTTAGAAGCTGGGCAATGAGCATGAAATTCTCTCAATCAATAATTCAAAAGCCTGTGGCTCGTTGATGATTCACAGAATTATTGATCGTAGGTCACAACTTGAGATGATGGCCTCACAGCGACTCAGACAATAAGAAAGAGAGTATTCTGATGCTGTTTAATGCTGATGCTAAGAGATTGAACCATAGATAAACTTGACAATGATGGGATTTCAAACAATATGCAAGGATGATAAAGCAACAAGAACACTGTGGCTACTGGCTACCTCTAGCTCATCGATGATTCACATAATTATTGATCTTAGGTCATGAATTGAGACTGTGGCCTCACAGTGACTCAGACAATTAGGAAAAATTCCAGGTGTTGTTTAATGCTAGTACTAATTGATTAAACACAGAGACCAATTTGAGAAACCTGAGATTTCAAATGATACACATGAATGACATAAATATTATTTTAAGGTTATTGGCGTTAACACTAACTTCTGATTCACAGATTATACAAATGCATGAGGAGCAGAAATAGCAAAATATTATGCATACTCAATTATGCGAGAAAAGAAAAAAATCAAGAATTTAAACAACAAATAGAAGATAAATTTCTACACCAAACACATACTCCATTTAATTAGCTTGTATACAATAGGATTAGAAAGACATTAATTATCATAAACATATAAAATTAATAATACTAGTTGCAATCTATACAGCACATTTCCCACTAGATACAAAGTGCTTTAAATGTATAACTATTGGTTTTAATGTACATTTAGTTGAATTTTACATCAAATCTGTTTCAGATGCACCTGTTTCCCCCTAGACTCGCAACTGTAACACACTGTGGCTATATATCAATTTGGTGCATGCATGCTGGGCAGGCCTTGCCCTTCTCAATCCCATTCAGATGCCATATGAATTGAATTCAACCATTATCACACCAGACCCATTACAGTAATCAAATTTGTCCCACTCTCTATCTCTCTCCCATCCTTGCTAGCCGTCTATTGCCTTGGACTTGCTGCGCTGAAGCCTTCAGATTCTTGCTGCCTCACTGTCTTATATATTTATTTTGTTCACCCATTTTTATTTTTATTTCAGTGTTTCACACCTGCTTTGTTATTTATCAATCCTTCTCTTTGTCTACCACCCCCATCCCTTATCGCCCTCTCTATCTCTCTCCATTGATTCTAAAAACCTTGTCCCTCGATATGATTTTAAAATGCTTTTTTCCTTGCCACTTTACAACACCCAGGAGACTTGCTACAGTTGCTTTTGTCAAAAAGAAAAGATTAGTGTCCTATTTAGATTTTAGATATGTATATACATGGGGTAAGGATTAGCTAGAGCATTTTGTCAACAGTTGAGATGTGAAATTGTGTTATCTAAGAAATTCACCAACTTGCAATTGTGTCATAGAAGCATCGATAAAATCTATGTAGCACTCACAATTTCTACTTCTCTCTCTCTCCATTTCTCTTTCTCTGTATATAAGTTTGTCTTCCTTTTTCTCCCTCTCGTTCTTTCTTTTGTCTATTATTCGCTCTTAATATCTCCCTCCCTCTTTTTCTTTCTCTCTCTCTTTCTCTCTCTCTCTTTCTCTCTTTCTCTCTCTGTCTTTCTCTCTCTCTCTCTAGCCTTATGATTCCATCTTGGATAGCAAACACATGTAATCTAATTTCACAGCATCTCTTCTTATAAGGGCAAAATCCTACGAGGCAACCAATTGAGTGAGAAATGTCAATAGAGCTCGACTTCCAAGCGCAATGCAATTTGCTATTTCGAGCCATCATCCGGCTCAATAAACCATCAAATCACCCAAACAGACATATAAATTGAACTTTCCACTTTCCAGACACCAGTCTGAAAGGGGTCTCCTGAGGGGCCGGCTGCCATCTAAATGACTAGGTACAATTACCTCATATCTACTTAAGATGGACTGTACCTACAGAGATACGGATCAGATTTCAAAATAGAAATCCATCAAGAATATGGTTGGGGGAACATTTACGTCATAGGTGCACCAACTGTAGATTGTTTAAGACATCTATGATATCTTTCTATATGCAATCTATTTTGATGTTTACATATCTTTATGTACATGTACATTTAATATGCATCATTTGAACACATCGTCTCTCTCTCCATCAAAATCTAAAGAGAAAATACAATGCAATACAATACATTGCAATAAAATCATCAGCCATCAAAGCACAAAACACCATCTTTTTTTGTTTTTTTGTTTGTTTGTTTGGGGGCGGGGGGTGATTAAACCAATTATATCTACATTGTAAAAAACATATAAGTCTATATTGTGGTTTAGCTATACTGAAGAAGTGTTCGTTTCAGACGGAAATCAATCTTTTGGGGTAAATACACCAGCTAAAGTAGGTTTTCATTCAAAATATTTACCAAGAAATAGATGCTAGTATTTCAGAAGTAATATAGCTGTTAGAAATCTTACAGGGATATAAGATCTCCATCCACCTCAAGATCTCTGCTCTCACCTCTACATCAGGGCTTGTTTAAACACCTACCATGCTTCATCGCCCAATATGCTGATGATGCCTAAACATCTAGGCCAACAGATCCAACAAGATGCGATGTGCCTCACGCAATCAAAACATCTTCAACTTCTAACTCAAAGCCATGGTAGAAATGCACTGGAAAAGCTTACATTATGGCCTGTCACATATGGTGCAGTTAGTGTGATTATAATGCTTTTCTTATATATCACGATTGGCCAGTTTTTGTTCCATGCACATGTGCATGTTTAAATCCCACAAAATACAGAGATAATAGTATGATTCTGAATGTTTGCCATGTTTATTGACTGTCATTAAGGTGAGAAAAGAAATATTGTTTGTGTAATGAGATTAAATATAGTGTGGTTTTTTGTTGTTGTGATTTTTGTTGTTCATGTAAGGACAAACTGTATTATAAATTACAAATCCTCTTAACTGAGATTTAAATCGTAATCCCCAAAACTTAATCAGAATTAGATACTTCTCTTGTGAATAACTACCGGTAACACTATTTTCTACTTTTTCAGTTTGATCAAGGCAATATAACAAACTTTTTTTTCTTCTCCAAGATGTATGAAAAAGCATAAACAAACAACGAAATCATCATTCAAAACGCATACTTTTGTTAATGTGTTAATCTGTGAAAAGTAATTTAATTTTCTCCAGATGGATTGTGTACATGTATCCTCATGGAGTTGTTTGTGCAGGTGGCTATGCCCCCTGCGGCTGTTCTCATTAAATACAGCATCTGTGGACACATTTTCCATGTCCCTAAAATCATTAAACTGTTTGTGTTACATAGCGTGGGTGTTCGTATATGCCCTCATTTCTCTTTGAAACAAGTCACAGAAATTGCTACCTGCATGAAATATTAACATATAAATTAAATTAAATTGCATTTGTATATCAGATCTGTTTTACAATGCTCTTTCTATAGAATATATGTGCATTTTGAAGAGGCATTAGCATAATTTCCTAATACCTACATAAGGACTTTATTTGCCAATGCCCTGTTGATGAAGACACAACCTAACGGCCTACAATCTAAGGACATATCATATATGGCTTTTTGATGATTTTTAAAATCATATAGCATGTGCCTTATTCAGCCTGGGTACGCGCAGCCTCATTGGTAGTGTTTCTCCTGAGGGCCTTGCAATCAACTGAACTGTATTCAAAATGTATTTACCTAGCAGTAAGCTATTACATCCATGTGTATTATTGTATCTAAATGGTCAGAATACAATGCTAGGTTACAAAACACGGAGTGTCCTACCTAGCAACACACAATATTGAAATATGATTCCTCATTATCGATATTGCATTGTATTTAAATGTATTTGAATACATCAAGAATATGACCTTATTTATATCATTTTTACCCCAGTATTGCCAGGTTCCTATTTACTACAGCGATGTCAAAAGGGACAGATGTGGGCCAAACACCTTGTCCAGGGATAAAAACAATGAGCTAGGATCAAACCAAGAACCTCTCATATGACAGTCAAGACAAGAGTCTTCACCAATAAACCAATAAACCAAAGTGCTCCAATCAAAATAGCTTTCAATCAAAAATACATTGGCAACATTTCAAATGATAAATGCAAATGAAAATAAACATCAGCACAGTACATTTCCTGCACTTGTTGCACTGTTGGCTTCTTAATCTACAAATGGCTGTTTTGTTATCTTCCAAAGCAAAAGCAATACTTACTCTTTGGCTTGTTGACTCAGGACACTCTCCTCACTCAACTGCATACATCAATCCCCGTGAAAGAAACGGCTCACTCACTGAGGGAGACAAGGAATCGACTACCTCGTCGGTCGAGGCGTAAAACAAGGCAGGCTTGCGTCTCGATCCACGATCTATAACGGAGACGCTGCTGCTCGGAAGAAGAGGTGAGCCTGGAAGGGCTTCTTACAGGTGCAACCTGCAAATTTGAAAATATACCATCAAATTCATCAATATCCCATAGGACGAAGAAGAGGAATAATGTTTATAGTAAAAAGTCACCCAGGGCAATTTCTGTCTAATGCACCAGAATGTTTTTCAAACCAGGCAGCAACACAGGTAGGGAGAGAATCGGGGAGAATGCTAAGACATGTCTAAGGTTTGCTTATGGAAGATGCCCAGAATGGACAAGTGTGCTACTCACGTGCGTGTGTGTGTTTAGTGAAACAGGGTGAGAGTAAGAGAGTGGTGCGAGGAAAAGGGAAAGTATGAGGACCTCAAAGTAAACAGATGTGAGAGTAAAAGATGCATAGCAATGATAACATGCAAGAGAAAGAGTCAATAGTCTATTTGGGAAGGAAATCAAAGGTTTTATGCTGAGCAAAGATTAGAGCTGGCAGACTGCTTTCACACAGCAATAACCATGGAATTAACATATATTTAATAAAATATCAAGTGTTTGGATTACAGAGATTATAAGTATAATCTGGAAAACAAATTTTAAACAAATCGTCCTTGTTTTCACGAAGTGACGGTAGTCAGGAAAATCGTAATGCAAAGTGAATGCAATTTTTGTTCACTACCGTCACTTCGTGAAAACAGCGACGAAATAGTCTCAATGAATATCAATTCTAAATATAAGAACATAAAAAAAAAGTTTCCTTTAAATACATTTCAAAGTTTTGAATACACTTGAAGGGAAAGCACACAGGCACACTAACATCATTCAGTTATTAACCTAATAATTATAATAAATAAATTCATCTTCTACAGCATGATTGCAATGCCTGAATGTATTTGGCTTGAAGATGTTACAATAAACAACTTGTTTATACAGTAGGTCCTCGTGTCATTCCTATTTTTGTGCAGAGACGTATCGCCAGTCAGCCCTACAGAGCACTAATGCCGATAGAACCGAGTAAAATGCAAATCATATGTAAATTGCAGGAAGGAACTATCCAAGTTAGGAACCCTGATGTAATAAAATCTTCACAGCAACACATGTAATGTACATTAGACGCAATACCGCTCCGGGCCTCCCAAAGATAAAGTGAGGCATTCAACGCAACGCGAGGGCAGGGTGGTTTTTCTACGAGTATAAGATTCAGTTACAGGTTTAAGCGCTGGACAGCCATCATACGATCCGCAGGTGTCGAGTCCGCATTACCATGAATTTAGCATCCACACTGCTTTGTCCTTCCCCCCCGTGCCTAGCTTCCTCCCTCTCAACACCTTTTGCTGCAATTTTTCTATAGGTAGTGCTTCAATTATTGCTGGAATATATTTGCAGAGAGAGGAGGNGGGGGGGGGAGACAGAGAGAGAGAGAGAGAGAGAGAGAGAGAGAAGTTGGGAGAAGAGAGGATAAATAGAGAGAAAGAGAACTAGCAGAGTTAGAAAAAAGGGAGAGAGAGAGAGAGGGATAGGTGAGGAAAGAGGAGAAGGGGAAACAGCGAGGGAGAGTAGGGAGATAAAGGAGAAAGGGTAGAGACAGAGTGAGTGAGAGAGAGAGAGAGAGAGTCAACATCCGCCCTCTCAATACTCTTGAAATGCAACTCAACACTTTATTCATAATGTCAATTTGAACGGCTTCCTAAGTGTACGTGTAACAGTTGCACATAATACACACTTATCCACACTTATTTTTCTTCTCTGTGTGGGAAGTGCTTGCAGAGGGATCAAACGGAGAATACAATTTAAAATTGGGTAAGAAGTTGCCTTTTTTAATACACCTATTTAAAAATGTTAAAAAACCAACAGTTTTCAGCTTTCATTTTTTAAAACAATTATATGGATTTAATACTGAGCCACTATGCAAAGATAATATGGGAAATATGCTAGTTTTATCTTTTTAAATATTTTATGAGTAATTATGCCACATAAAGTAGTACATGTACAAATGGTACAAAGCAATGAGATTATGAGATGTATCAACTGGAAAGTCACTGCAGGAAATGTAAGTACCAGAGGTGGAAAATACATAATATTCATAACATCCAGTGCTGTTGCTTACATATCATTGTCAACAACTGGCCTCGTCTGCTTTGCTTCACAAGTAGAAATTCAAATTGTTATTGATCTTCAATTTTTTTGCATCCTTATAATTTCCAACGATAGCTTTTGAGTGTACGACAGAAGTATAGCATAATCGAGCAAAACAAAAGTGTACGGTGCAGGAGTTTCTAGCTAATATCATGAAAGATACACACAATAAGCGAGTTCGTAATTAGAATTTGCGCATGGGCAGATCAAGGTCATTCGTACCCAAATAGTATAAAAACCATTGAGACAAATACTTGATCGTGCTCATGAAAGTTATGTAATCAGTATTCATTTATGCACCAACAGTATATTTATCTGAAACACATGTGGCAGTATTCTTCTCGGGAGGCAAACAAAAAGTATTCAGGAAGCACGTACTTCCATCACTTCGGCAGTGATTATTCTAAAAATGCACACGTGGGAAGTATCCATCCTATCAAAGATCTGTGGATATTTTGGGGTCATGCCTTCCAGGGCTATTTACGAACTCGCTTATTGTTCCATCATTTTGCACGTTTTATAGAACAGTTCCACATCTACTACAGATAAAAAAAAGTAGTAACCAGTCACACTGAAGAATATCAGTTACATTCCTGATATTTTCTTTTTTTCTAAAATTCAATTAGCTTAAACTGAAATTAATTCAATTAGCTTTAACTGAAATTAATTCAAATTATACATTTTAACCAAAACTGATCAAAAACACTTACATTCTACTCTGCATACTCTAGATGGAAGGAACACATCTCTGAATAAAATACCCCATCAGTGCATTTTAATTCAGCATTCCTCACCGGGTAATTGAATTCTTCTACCCCACAAATATGCAATTGACCATCGTCAATATCAACATGCATTGCATACACTCGGCAAAATATTCCCTCTCATCCAATGTCATACTGTAAAGAAAGGGCAAATTAGTGGCTCTGATAGATTGGACTATTCAGTCTGGAAGCTAATATTTTGACACCGGGCGGAAGTGAACCGTAAAATTACTATTAGCAACAAAGGCTAATGAATTAAGCCATATAGTGTTTATTATGAGGCTAGTCTAGTCTTTCAGACCTCACACCTACATGATTACTTAAGTATATTACTGAGATACAAGTTGGTTTAACCAATTGGACTGAAAAAACACTAGCATTTAATTGATCCCTCTATATGGATGGATGTACTATCTCCATGAACAGTTGGAGAAACAAAAACCTGTTGTTTCAAGGAAAATGATGATCAGATGGCTCGCAAAAATGCACTTCTTTTGTTTCTCTAGTTTTCTACACACAAGTGCTTTTATACCAAAATTTTTATACCAAGTCAAATTAATAAGACCAACGCCAGAGGAAAAAAAAAGAAGAAAAAAAATACAATACAATACGCCAAATGGCCAATAATTGGCAGGTTTGGAGCAGATGGCAGAGTGACTGAGATAAAACAAAACGGTAATTTGAAACTAAAACCATCTACAAACTATTTTCATTTTTTAGTGAGATTTTATTTTTCTTTGCTTTCTTGCCATTCATAACACTCAGGCTTACGTCAGAGCCCCTAAAATTAAGTTACATGAAAACAGTGCTTTGAAGATTTTCTGACCATCACCATTTTAATAGGAAAGGACCCAAGAGTAAAATTACCAAGTTCAAGTGGATGCTGACTCCAGGACCCCTAAAACTCTGATGTAGCAGCTGGTAAATGGATTTGAAAGCCATGGGGAATCTTCATTATAAACTGATGGTCATTCATAGAATGATGAAGGTTGGGGTGCATTCACACAAGAATAAAATTGTAGAATGAAATGATGTCCAAAATAACTTGTATACACCGAGCTAAGTGAGCTTTAACAAAGCGAATGGGGCCCCGTATAAACCTTCCTAGGAAAAGATGCTAGCATTTTCGGATTGCAATTTGAAACATTGACACATCCAAAATTCCAACTGTCTTTCCTTTAGCTATGGAGACATACTAGACCAACTCAGACACAAGAAGAACAAAATTGCACTGATTTTTTTTCTGCATGTTCACAAAAGGATATACATGTACATGTACTATCATTACCACTCATCTCCATCACACCACAACGAATAATCATGGTTATGCACCCCAAAAAATGACAAAAAAAAATCATGAGTACAAGCACAAGCAAAATTTCAGTATTTAGTGAAATTTCTTTTGGTTTACTAGCAAAAGATAGCAAGATACAGATCACAACTCAAAAGTGAACTTTTCATTCTCACCAACTGTGCTTTGAGTGAATGGCCCTAAATTTGTTCCTGTCTGAACCGGAGAGGTGAGATGAGAGAAAATAGAAATGGATGGAAGAAAAAAAGACAGAGATGGAGGAAAGGAGGAGAAAAGGAAGAGTGAGAGAGAGAGAGAGAGAGAGAGAGAGAGAAAGAGAGAGAGATGGAGCAATTATCGATGAGTCTACCCTAGAGATTATCTCAAGGTGTGATGATAAGCCAGGGATTATTATCACAGATGAAAATGCTCATCAAGCAAATAAATGCCTAACGATGAAGCCTAATGATGATGCATTGCGATGGTCCCCAGTGATGTTTTTTTTTTACTACCATCCTGGTATCATGCCTGGTAGTGTACATCTACTTTAGAGTGTGGTATGGATTCCAGGGTATGTTTGAAGCCTTGGAAAGTGATATTCCTATTTCTCTTTAATACGTTAAAAGAAAAATCCTGATTTGTGATGAAATACAGTTTATGGAAAAGGAATTGTAAAAGTGTGGATTTGTGATACTGTATTATGATAGATTTTCAGGTGGGAAGTTTGTTTTCTTTTAATCTGATATGTGATACCTTAGATTTGAATCAAAAACATTCTAATTTGTTACATATCCTAAATTTATGGAGATTTTTTAAAAAAATACTTTCTACTTCTGATACCATAGAATTTCAGATTTAGAAATTAGAATTATTTAGAAAACTTGTGATGCTAGATTTTCAAGGATAGAGACATAAAGAAATACAGAAAAGGGGATTTTTACATTTCCATTTTTTCAGGAAGAGTTCCATCCAATGTTTTCTGTTCATCAAATTACTTATTATCAAGGAATTACACAAGTTGATGGGTTTGTAGAAAGCTAATATTATCCAAGAAACTATGGATTTGTAAATGTACAAGTATATTTGATGATCATAAAGAGTAAACACTCATCATTACCAGTGGAATATTTATGAGAGTTTTAGAGCTTTCCATATTTATCCCTCATCAGTATGCATTGAAATATTAACTTCTTTATACTTCCCAAATTGCTATTAAAGTTTGTAAATATATAGATCAGCTTCATCCATTTCCATAACTAGTGCAAGCAAAAGAAAATATAAATAAAATACTTTAAAGAGGAACTTCATTACTGGTAAAAAAAGTAAATTAACTTTCACAGAATCAAACGAAACTTACACTGAATGTTCAAGATTACAAATAAATACATGTGCCAAACATTTTGGAAGAAAATGTAAACTGGCTGAGTAATGAGCATAGAAAGACAAGGAAATTAAGGTAGTACCAACCCGACACCATGTGTGTTGTCCCATATATAGCTTTCTGTGTACATTGCTTGTTACTTTACCAAGGCTCGGTCAAATTTATTATGATTTTCATGACTCCAGACCCTTGCCGTGCACACCAATACTTACATGCTACATTATCAACTGTTCCTGATCCTTTCCACACCTTTTCTTTCACAATGCAATCGCATTACCAGTACTAAAGTTTAGCTTTAACCAACAAATTGTAATATTTAAATTTTCTGAGCCTTGATGTAACTGAGGTCCTTATCAAAATATAAACATCGGTTTGGATTTACAGTCCTAATTCACTACAAATACTAGTAAATTTACCAAATAAAAAAAAAGTGGTATATAAAAATATAGAAATACCGGTACATCTACACAGATTATAAAAGACAATTAAATTCTACTGTATTATATCTCTTGATCAATTTCAGAATATTTTAAAACATTTATTAATGGGATACCTACATGTCTGCATGTTTTTTTTAGTGCACAAATTTAAAACTTGTATGCATGCGTATGTTAAAATGTCTAGTTCGAATGTCTTTGCTGGATAACTTACAATCTACAGTAGATGAATCAAGGGACTAAAAGCAGCTACACTGTACCCACCTTTATCATAAACAACATGAATGTCCAGAAACAAAATGAACTTTTTGTATTATATCTCACTTTAACTAGCAAGAGTATGCAAAAAATTGTTGTGGTTCAATGATCTTTCTAAAATATATTAGTTTACTCCATCCATTCTCTCGATGCCCATTTCATCAAATTTCGAGCCCCTTTTCAATTACTTCCAATACAGTCAATATATTGGGGCAGTGGTATTGGTTAATGTTATCAGATGGAACTATAACTATGTGACTGAAAAGCGCAAGCAGCCCAAAATGTCAACTGAATTTGGGCATCATTACTCATTCACTTCAATCTTTTGCATGGTGGGGAGTCTTATGAATGAAATTTCATCACATCATTTGAAACACGCTGATTGTACTTCTATAGGCTCATTTACATTACAGAAAATTCAATTTGAATAAACATTGTTTATTTAAACTACCATTTACAGTACTGTGAAAACACATACCGTAAATATCTGTGTATAAGACACACCTTTTGATTTATGCCCTCCACCTGGCACTGTGCCTGGCAATGTCCCCCAGCTCAGTCATACCACTCGGAAACTAGGACAACACTACCTGAATGTCCGGATTTCTGTTTGGACTTAGAGGAAATTTGTCCGTCCTCTTTAGTTTTAAAAACTAATTAAAACTAAATGTTCATTATTGTGATAACTTCATTGTTACTACCGGTAAATGTTCATTATTCTGATAACTTGATTGTTACTATTATTTGTGACAAGTTCACAAGCAAAAATTGGCGCCTCCAACTGCACCTCGCAGTAAAATGAAGGTCCTTTTTCGTGTGGGTTTTCTAACACGGACCTGGCTTACTGGCTACGGAGTCGGGCAAAAAAAAAAATTCTTGGCCCCCAAAATAGGGGTGCGTCTTATACACAGGTGCATCTTACACACAGAGATTTACGGTAAAAGCCTTTGGCATTTGCTTGTTTGTTTTGTGTGATTTGTTCACATGCGTCACTTGTCTGCCACTGCTCTGCATGCATTAGCATGGAAGCAAGGAGAGTCACATGCCCCAAAAAATGGAATAGTTCATGGGTGTTTTCAGAGAGAGCATTTACTCTGCAAAAACTGGTGGAGTTTTGGCTTGCATATAAAATTTAAAAAACACTCCAGAGAGTGAGCCCTGATGTGTTACCCCAAAAATGGTACTTACATGACTGTGTTTTGACGAATGCCTAGTCTATCCTGAGGCTCAGTTATGACGACCTCATAACCAGTATCAAGAGGACTACACTGTACAGACTAAACAGACATAATTGTACAGCATTCTCTACCCAAGGTTGTGTATATGGTACTAGTTGCCTAGCAACTTCTGACAAAACTCCAGAATATGAGTAAAAACTGACAGTTTTTGCTTGCGGTGTGAATGCAGCTAGTAATGTGTACATACTGTTTCACCTCAAAGCCTGATCAACTACAATGTACATGTACACCGTACTGTAATGACTGGATGAGAGTATTATTTGATGTTGTCTTGATAATTCAATTTGTTAGCTGGGGCTCCTCTAGAATTCAACCAAGGTAAAGAGAGAGAAGAGAGATAGTTAAAGCGAGAGAAAGAGAGCGATAAAACAACCCACACATCTGCATTCAGACAAGTTGTAGCTCCACTACACGCAATAATAATAATAATAATAATAATAATAATAAATAATAGTGAGTTCTTGTATAGCGCTCGTATCAGTCAGACTTGACACTCCTGGCGCTCCACAATTAGTTAACCTTTTTCTTACAATGTTCGTTGTACAGTGAAACATACTTTAATACCAGTATATACTATTATTAAAAATTGATGTTTGGGCATTGCTCTTTATCATAACTCTATAAATATGAGAATCTTGGTTGACAACGCCGAGTGAATACAAAAAAAGGGTAACTGGCGCTTATATAGCATGTAGGGGGATTGAAATGAACATGACAAGAATTTGTTTCTTCGTTACAATTACTGTAAAAAAGACATGTACCCGGTATTTCGTTCAGATCTGTACACATTACACCTTGTGTACGCTTCTTTGATTTTTAATAGTTGCATGTACTGTAAATGTACATGTACAATGTATTTCAAACAAGTTTCTTTCACAGATTAAATCCAGTGTGAACGCACCCAAAGGAAGGTCAACAAGACGTCATAGCAGTACTAATAACAGTACAGGTGTAATCTAGTGTTATCTGAACCTTGATGTCTGTACAACTGCTGCAATCACAAGAAAATAACACACAATGACATTGACCATGAGATGAAATCCAGGTGTTGCTCAAAGACAGCAGCATTATATGGGAGGGGTTTTATCTTCAAATTCATTACATAAAAGGTGAGATTTCATAGGGGTTATTTCAAAACACTCGTTTAGATATAAATGTAGGTGATATATGCATGAAATACATTTAAAGTACGTGTACTGTACACGTATTTACATACAATTTACATGTACACATTGGCCTACAGAATGTACTGGTCAAGAGATAACAAAATGTCTAGCTACATGTATGTTGCACAATTAGCTCCCACAATGTATGGTGTTTATATTGCATGATTGCATCTCACTTATCTCTGCAATTAGCGTCACATTTATGAAACTTTACTCAAATAAATGCAGATAATAGAGGCATGCAAAACAAAATAAATATTTAAGCCATTTGTAGGCCTATTTTAAAGCGGATTACAATTGAAATGTTGACAGTAAATGTATATGGAATGAGACAAGTCACATCTCAATATAGTAACATCAATCATGCCATTATCAATGATGTTTCACCATTATTTGGAGACCTGTTCATGTACAATACAGAAGACAAGCAAAAAAATTAAATGAAACTGCATGAAGATGTAAATCAGCAGAATCCAAATCAATATGACAAAGTTTGTAAACCAGATTATCCATCCTTAGTACCTCAACCAAATGAAATCTCGGAGATCAAGAGATATTACAAGAGAGAGAGAGGGGAGGAGGAGGAGGAGGAAGGAGAAGAAGATAGAGAGAGGGGAGAGAGGGGAGAGAGAGACAGAGAGAGAGAGAGACAGAGAGGGAGAGGGAGAGATACAAACAGACAGACAGACAGAGAGAAGACGGAGAGAAAGAGAGAGAGAGAGAGAGAGAGAGAGAGAAGGGAGACAGAGACTAAGAGAGAGAGAGAGAGAGAGAGAGGCGGATAGAAAGGAGGAAATGGAAGAATACAAAACAGAATTGGAGGAGGAAGAGGAGGAAGAAGAAGATGAAGAAGAGGAGAAAGGGAGAAAGAAGAAGATGAAGTAGAAGGGCTAATGAAAGAGAATAATAATAAAGAAATCAATGACGCAAGGGGATGGACCCTCTGGGCACATCAATTTATTGGAATTTTGAAATCAATTTACCTCATGGATAGAACATGAAGCTTGACAAGCAGTGTGATGTTTCGATTCCAAACACGAGCAGACATAACACAGCATGAATACTGATGAGGCTGCTCTATTTAAAGTGTCGGTCATGAATCTTTTATTGCTACAAATACATGTACCTTCCCACATCTCATGTATTTCTTTCTTAAACTACACTTCACTCTAGAAAGCAATGCTCAGTGCATGCAGTGTGACGAGGGAAATGTGACACTCCTTTGTTATAAAAGAACCACTGAAAAAGCCCATACTTTTGTAGTTTATGTAAAGCATGATGTACAATGTCACAATCCTTGCTCTGTCATTTTATTACATATGAATCAGAGTCAAGCACTTTTGGGTGGTATTCATATTCCATTCACATCTCTGAGACATGCTACCTAACATGCTATGGTATTTTTAAAGAAAACTAATCTATGTGTTAAGTGCTGCTGCTTCTTAGAGTTACCATACTGAATAAAGCTGCAGAAAAGAACAAATGAGACGACAATCTTCCTCTATCCGACAGAAGTGTGACTCAAACACCCCTGCTCTGACACGCCTAAGTGACACTGACGTCACGAAAACGAAGGGTTCCTTAGACCATAAAAAGCATTTATTATTGACTCAGTGAAAAATGTTTATACACTTGGGATGTGAATTAAACCTGAGAAGTTTGAAAGATCTCGACTAGAAGTTGCTATCTTTCTAATCAGCTTGTCTACGCCTGTGAGAGTTCATTGCAACCATGTAGGCCTACTGTCAAAACAGCTCGGCAAATGGCTTATTCAAAAGAAAAAATGCATTCTCTGTGATTTAAATACAAAATGTTTAGACACAAGCAGAATTATTGTATAAAGATTGTTAAACATGTATAAAGAAACAACGAAAATCCAACAGTGGAAGAAGCTTTCACTCGAGAATGGGAGATACATAAGAATTAAGATACTCCTTTGGGAAAAGAAGTAGACCTGCACATGTAATTCAAATACTACACAATGTTCACATACTGTGTGTCAGCTCTGAATCTTCATCAAGTTCTCATTTGAAATTATTCCCAAACCTCTTGTTTTGAGTACATGCAAGCTATGTCATACACTTTCCACACATGTATGCAAAATGAAATGCTCTTTTAAGTTACAATAGTTTTCCTCAAAGTGTGAAAAGGTTACAAATCATATATACAGTACATGTACATGTAGGTTCCTATGTTTCTGATCTGCTTACTGTCAAAGCGAGAAAGCATTCAACACAACCTAAGCAGATGGTTAAAAAAAACTTGTATTCATTTTTATTTACACTGTATGAGTCATACTGTATAAATATTTTTTCAGTATTAGCAGGTACTCGAGGCCTTCAATGTACATCTCCTCAACCAAAAGTTGTATACTAAACCTTTTTAATCCCTCAATCTCTTACTCTCGTTTCTTATTTCAATTGCATATGAACTCAAGATTAAGGCTGTGCACAACAGTGTAATGGGGTACCCGAGTACACTCCCAGGCTTACAAGCGAATACTCGAATATTCGGTCTAAAAAATTTGAGCAAGATGGTCACACAAATTGTCACCAAATAGGCCTGTAACCAATCATCGGATCAGGCGAGATCGCATAATTTCCTATCGCCAATCAATAAAAATGATCGGAAGAAAAAAATTGGCAATAGGCATGCATTATAATCCAAGATGGCGGCCCGCATGTTTTGCCTCTTTTCTTAGACCAATATCATCAATTTCAAAGTCATGAAAAGGCACTGAATAGCAACAAACATGGTTTACAACAACTCCAAATGAGAAAATAATCCCAGCTACCGGTATGCATTTTTTAAAGGCATTTGATAGTCCCAAAACTTGAAAATTTTCGGCATTAAAAAAATGAAAATAAAAATCTGATCACAGGTGCGAGGGTGTCGCTCCTATCTTCCAATCCGATCAAAGCCCTAACTTACAGGGTTACTTACACTTCATCTATTACCCCCAAAAAGTGTCCCTATACATGTAACTAGAAATTGATAATCAAATTTGAGAGAGTAAAGTAATCCCTTTCCATTTGCTGCTAGATGATTCACATCCAATCTCATGATGATACACCTACATCTTTTTCTCTCTCAAATTACAATGTGGCACAATTTCTCCGTTAATTCTTCTTCCCTTTCATCTGCCCCCCCCCCCTCCCACATTTCTTTCTCTGACACTATAGTTTGCAGGCACAAACACTTGTTAGTCTGAACGCGTAACAGTGTCTGAAATGAAAGACTATGTAGACTACACGGTCGCCTGTACTCCATAGGCCATGTGCTATAGCTTCTACCTACACAACCAGAGACAGACTAATCAGGCTATATACATGTAGGCTCAAGGTATGATAGAATTGTGTTTTAATTGTCAAGATAGAGTCTGTTTCTGCAGGCTACACACAATGGGCAATGCATCCTTGAAAATTCTGCCAGACAACAGCATGACACATTGGGTAGGAGATGGGTTACCATGGTAACAACATNAAGATTTGGCCAAATTTCTTATAATTTTGATGATTCCAGAACCTTGCAATACACACAAATACTTATATACTAGATGATCAACCTTTTCTGATAGATTCCACACCATTTCACAATGCAATCCCATGACCAGAACTCAACTTTATCTTTAACAGTATTGAAAAAGATATAAGCCTCCTGTCGGATCGGGGGCCGATCTTGAGCCGATCAGGGGTGATCGGTGATTGGATAATAATTTCTGATCGCTGATCAATAAAAATGATCGGAAAAAAATTCTGCCCATTTTTTTCGCTGATTATTTTTGCCTATAACGATCACAGGTGCAAGGGTTAGTATTTTTTAAGTACTGTACATAAAGATGATGTTGAAAGTCAATAGTAAAATCATGCATATTTCACTGTTTATTTTGTGCAATGGAGGTAATCTCTTACTTCTGTAGGTAAAAAATCATCATGAACTACAAAAATATTTTTTCTTTAAAAAAAAGTTTGATCATGTATTTGTTATTATTTGAAATTGTTATACCTTTAACTAGATGAAAATGTTGTCATACATGTTAGAAATCTAAAATGTGAACACATTTAAAGAAGTATAAACAATGCCTACATGTACTTGTAATCACATTGCATACAATCAGTTAAAGGTCAAATATATATTTATGTCCTGTCTGTAACCTCCCTAAAATGTCATGTTTTATTGCTAATCTATATCTAACACATCTGTAATTAACTAACATGTCACATATATTGCAGAAGTGTTAACTTATAGAGTTGGCTATCACGAAGTACGTTTCATGAACATCCTTAAAACATTACACTGCTACAAATAGTACATGTACAATGTTTGTTTACCGGATATGAGATGAATCACTTTTAAATGTAGCTCGACAGTCGACACAGAGCTATTTTGAAAATTCAGGACTTTATTTTTTGTTATATATTAAGATAGAAAAAAGAAATTTAATTTTTAAAATTTAAAGTAAAATTAATGACTACAGCATGGCTTATTGAGTTGTTTTTATTTTGCATGCATTCAATCGTCTTCAATTTTCAAAGATTAATTGTAATCAATTACAGAGAATAATTACACAGTTTTTCTGACATCGCTTCACTACTCACTAGTTGTAAAAATCATCATTAACGTAACCAGTTTGTAACCTTTACTCAACAACTGACAAATGTTAACTAATCATCCCAAATCCAGACTCTCATCTACCAAAAAACGTTTTACAGTTGCTCAGTATTCATAATATGATTTATCTATTTTAGGAGTTTTATGTTTTTCTTTCACAATCTGTCATTTTGTAAGTCTTACAGTACTTTTGTTTTTAGCGGTCCTAAATAATCAATATCATTATCATCCTCAACTTAAAGTAATGTCAGGTGTAAACAGGCCTCAGTTTTAATTGGAAAAGAAGACCTTCGGGTTATAGTCATTTCGTTAAATCTTTTTCTTTTCCTGGCATCCATGTGACTCTTTTCCAAATGTACTCTTGTTTTGTATTCAATGATTTTCTTTGTTGTTGCCAAATAAATAATAATTATAACATGCGCATGACAAATGAAAAAGAATGAAGTAAGCTAAAAGGTCACTCTGGCCAGGGCACAAAATGGTTTCAAATCTAAATCCATGAATTGGTAAATCCTATGTATCAAAAATCAAAATTGTTACCTGTGTATCTTTAAAGGTAATAGAAAGTTTTGGTAAGGGGTCATGAATTTGGTTCAAATGAACATATTTGAAGCATATGCGATCCTATATTATTCAGTGATCAAAATTCTTCAAGAGTTGTACAAGTATGAGAATAGTCTCGGTTTATAAATAAGTTCATAGTTAAAATTATAATTCTTTTCTCAAGAATAATTATTCTGATAATACAATTTTGTCTCAAATGGCGTCATTTTCCTATTTAAAAATACACGAAATATATAATTAGGAAAGTACATGTACATCTATGGGCCTTTTCAATCACAAACACACTAGAGCTACACACATCTATAAAAAAAAACTCAAATAATTTTTAAATTTTACATCCAGTTTATTCTCCAAACAATTTAAATCCAGAGTATGATGTTGACGCTAACAAGATGCATTTGATTTTTTTAAAAATCAACACCAGCCTGATCAACATCCACATAAAAACATCAATCGACACACTTGTAAACACGTTACACATACACAATCTCTGATTACAACATTTCAGCAGTAAGATACACACAAGCAGCACAAGAGTCTCAAACCTTATACTGGCACTTGTTGGTAGACCCATGATTCATGCCAGGACTTCAATTGCTTTGCAAACAATTTATACACTTTTAACGTCAGAAACACGTTTGTAAACCTGTTAAAATTTGATACTTCCGACATTTCCATCTCAAATTTCTCAAGAATTGTCAGGATGGAATACTTGTTTCTCTGTAGCACAGTGTGCCAGTTGATCAGAGAAGAAGGATTGGGAGAGGGAGGGGTCAAAATCTAATACTTTAATCTTCTGTGAGTTTTTTGTTGTTTTCCTTTTGAAATTTGTAGCATTATCATCTGCTTTTTGATCTTCAAATAATCTCTATTAAACTTCTTTTCCATTCTTTTTTCTTTGTCTTGTTATTCTTCTCATCTTTTCCTGTAATCTTCTCATGCTAACAATGCTTCTTCTTATACTTACAAATATTTCTCAATCTTCGTGCTTTTCTATCATGCAATTCGATTCTCCCTTCCCTTTTTGTATTGTTATCTAGTATCCTGCTTTCCCTCTTTTTCTATTTTGAGCTTTTATCAAACTAATGCTTTTTTAGTCTTGGATCGATACCTCTCCTAATTCTTCCTTTTTCCTCCATTCTTTCCTCAATTTTATTTTTTTCTTTTTC